>KE157055.1:0-13945 GCA_000411055.1 Leavenworthia alabamica
GGCAGCATATTTTAAAGTAATAAAATAAAAACTTGTGTTTTTCTCTCTTTGGCGAGATGCTGAGAGTTGTTCTTCAGGTTTCTTGAGCTGGGCTCGATCATGTAGTACTTGTGCTGTATCAAGAGCTGTCATACTCTTGTGGTGCACCTCAATCCACCCTCTATCCATCTGGTTATAAGAAGCGCTTGAGTGATTCGCCTTCTGTACCTTAAATTCTCCACCATCAACCATTTTCTAGGCAAGCTGTTTGCAAGTTACCTTCAGCTGCTTGTATCCATATCTATCCAACGCTTCTAGGCTTGTTTCATCAAGTGTCAAAGTTCTGGTGTGATTCCAGGGCCTTATCAGGTCCTCTAAGCATGGTCATCTTCAGATAAACCATGTCACCAACTTCGAAATCTAAATCTTTTTGGCGCTTATCGGCATAACTCTTTTACCTATCCTGAACTTCCTTCATATTCAACTTAACAATCTGGATCTTCTCAGTAGTCTCTTAGATGAAGTCCTCACCTAACACGTTTCTCTCCCCCGCTTGAGTCCAACATAGCGGGGTCCTACAAGATCTACCATACAGTGGCTCAAAATGTGACATATTATTGTAGGTAAACTCGAGCAAACTCAAATGGTCAAACCAATGTCCATCCCAATTCAAAATACACATCCATAGGAGATCCTCTGATGTCTGGATGGTATGCTCGGACTGTCCATCGGTCTGCGAGGGATATGTAGTGCTCAAGTGTACCTTAGTACCCATCTCCTTCTAGGAGGATCTCTAGAACTGCGATCCAAACCTTGGATCTCGATCCAACACTATACTCATCGACACTCTATGCAACTTCACAATCTCAGCCACAAAATTTTGAGCTAAGACCTTAGAACTATCAGTCTTCTTGATAGTTAAGAAGTGTGCTGACTTGGTCAATCGATTCATTGCCCCTCAAAATTGGTAACCCAACAACAAAGTCCATCATGATCATCTCCCATTTCCACTCTGGCATGGGGAGATACTACAATAAACCACTCGGCACCTGATGTTCAGCCCTACTCAGCTGACACGTGTTGCACTTAGCAACTCACTTGGCAACATCCCCCTTCATCCTTACCCACTGGTAATACTGTTTGAGGTCATGGTACATCTTGGTAGCCCCCGGATGAATCGAAAACAGACTCTGGTGCACTTTCCGAAGAATCTCCTGCCTCAGCATTTCATCCTTTGGTACAAACACTTGGCTATTAAGCATGAAGGTTCTGTTACTGGCAACCACATACTCAGACTTCTCAAACTTAGAAGTCCTTATCAACTCCTCATCCAACTGTTGTGATACTCTAACTCTGCTCAAGATGTCTGACAGGTTCACTGCCTCTAACCCAGCGGCTCGGTCTCCTCAGAGATTGCACACAGACTCAAAGCACTCACAATTCCAACTAAGGCCTTGGTGTCTCGCTCGATATCGGTGACAACCCGCTTCCTGCTTAAAGCATTGGCCACTATATTGGCTTTACACGGGTGATAAGCAATCTCAAGATCGTAATCTGCCACCAACTCCATCCAACGACGTGTCTCAACTTCAATACAGATTGAGTGACGATATACTTTAAACTCTTATGATCCGTAAACACCTAAAACTTTCTGTCGTATAGATAAGATCTCCAGATCTTAAGTGAAAACACTACTGCTGCCATCTCTAAGTCATGCATAGGGTAGTTGCACTCATGCTTCTCCAACTGCCGCGATGCATAAGCAATCACCTTACCATACTGCATATGTACATAACTGACTCCCATTTTGGAAGCATCAGTGTACATAGCATAGGGTTGGTCCGCCTCTGGTAATGCTAATACCGGAGTGCTGGTCAACATCTCTTTGAGCTTGGTGAAGCTCTCTTCACAATTTTTTGACCATACAAACAGCACATCCTTACCGGTCAACTTAGCCAATGCCTGCGCCATGCTAGCAAAACCCTTAATAAACTTTCAGTAATAACCAGTTAATAACAGAAAATTGTGGATCTCTATAGCACTTTGCGGTCTAGGCCATTCACTAATTGTTCAGATCTTTTTTGGATCCACTAACACTCCTAACTCGAAAACAACATGACCAAAGAAATCCATCTCTCGCTGTCAGAAACTGCACTTGCTCAACTTAGCAAATAGTTGCTGCTCCTGGAGCTTTTCTAGAATTTTCTTTAAATGGTCACGGTGCTCTGCAGCACTCTTGAAATAAACAAGGATGTCGTCAATGAATATAATCACGAACTTGTCCAAGTATTTATGAAATACACCATTCATCACCCTCATGAATGCAGCTGGTGCATTAGTCAAACCGAAAGGTATGACTACGAACTCAAATGCCCATAACAAGTCATGAAAGTTGTCTTCCTCACATCTACCTCATCAATACAAATCTGATGATAACCCGAAACTAAATCAATCTTGGAGAATCACATGGCACCCTGCAATTGATCTAACAACTCATCGATCCTCGATAACGGAAACTTGTTTTTGACAGTAACTCGGTTCAAAACCCGGTAGTCAATACACAACCGGAAACTACCATTCTTCTTTTTGACAAAAAGGACTGGTGCCCCTCAAGATGAACTACTTGGTCTGATAAAACTCTTTTTCAGCAACTCTTTAAGTTGCTTCTTCAGCTCTACCATCTCAGCCGGTGCCATCTGATACGGTGCCTTAGAAAGCAGCGATGTCCCTGGCTCCAATCTTACCAATCTTAACTCAATTGAATCCCATAAACTCTTATGGGATCCCAAAAACTGATTCATACCTAACTTAAAATAATCTAAAAACTTACGTAAACTATCATCCTCAAAGATGAAGTCACAGAACAAAATCTAACCGCCTAATTCATAATCCAGCCCTTGAAAATCAACCTCTATATATGTCGAAGCTGCTCACAAAATGTCTCAAAGATCTGACTATAGATCAACTCGCGATCTAACTTTGAATACACGTTGGTCTAGATCGCGTATGTGATATAAGACCTTACAAAAACGTGAATAACGCTTAGAATATGAACTCAAATTAAAATCCGTAAATTAGTAAATCTAGATATTAGGCTTAAATATAACTCCACAAACAATTAATACTTTTAGAATCGATTTACTATGTCGAACGTGTTTTATCCCATGACATATCAATTATATCTACATCATATTCATGTGTAGACTTTACTTTCTTTCTTTCAGCCACACTTAGAAAATTTCTTCCTCAATTTTGATGGCCACAAAAATTATCACAATAACTACGTTTTTTTTGTTTTTTTAGGTTTAGGATTTATGTTTTGTGTCTGAATTGTTAAATAATAACCCTAATCACTTAAAACAATTCCCTAGGTTTTTAGGCCCAAAATCTTTATAACGCAAAAAACTAAAACTATAAAGTTAAAAAATTCAATTATGTGATCACTTAAATTACTTTTGGGCTTTTGGTCTAATTTTTAATTGATCACTTAAATAATTAAAAATTGTAGGGTTTTCTAAGCTCATGTTCTTTTAATTATTTATTAACTATTTTTGGGCTTTTAAAACTCAAATCCTTAAATTAATTAATAATTAAAAGTATGTAAAGTTTTCCAAACTCTAACTGCTTTTAACTATTCAAGTAATTATTTTAGCTTTACAAATCAAATTAAACAATTTTACAGCAATAACAATTAAACTCATCACCACACATAAATTTCGAAATCTTAACAGCCTTTGAAATTAATTTTCAGCGATAAATTTGGTTCTCGGATCGGTCTAACTGCTATGGTTCAAGTTATTCGGTTTAATGTCATAGTAAACTGACCTGCCCAGAATCGATAAACCATTTTATTAAACCAAACTCAGCAAAGCATAACTGTAAACTGACTTTTTGATTCTAAATCAGATCACGGATGTTACGATGTCCAAATATCTCTAAATAAAAAGATTATCTTATGACAAAAAAATAGTAACTGATAAGAAATTGGTTGTCATGAGTATTTCGGTCCAAGATAACACATTAAAGACTAAGGCATAAATTTAAGACATCAATTGATAGTACACAAAATTAGGCCTTGATTCTGAAAATAGGTAGAACTGTGGACCCCACTTGTCCAACGCATGTGTTTTGCACTATGTTTGTCCACCTAACCACTTGGTCACTTTTCTCCATTTTGGTGAACTATTTTTAAACTCTGGCTAGTGGTCCCATGAATTCTCAAAATAAAAGTTTCCACTGTAGTAGTGGTTTGGTGAAAATTTGTTTATCAATATAAATATCTGTTTAATGTGTCAAAAAGATATTTCTTTTGTCCAAAATAAATAACTGTAATACTAATAACTAGCTGCTTAGAATTATCTGGATCCGCCTGGAACGGATACTAAAATCATAAATTTGGATAATACAATTTTTTTAAATGAATATTTGGATTTGATTTTTTTTACAGATATCCTATTCTGGATATCCGGATTTGTTTATATATACGGAGCCGGATATCCGGATTCGTAATTAGATATCCGAATCCTTTTTGATATCCAGGACCAGATATTTGGATACGTAATAGAATATGCAGATTTATTTTGATATTTGGGATCGGATATTTAATCTGTTTAAAAAAAAAATTAAATAAAAAATAAAATAAACGGATATTTGGATCCACCCGGATATCTGGGGCCGGATATCCAACAGATCCGTATCCTGTTTTCTTATATTTAACGAATCTGGATCCCCATTCTCCAAAAAACTGATAACATGCCTACTAATAACTCATACTCTATAACAAACAATAAAAACGTAAACACATATAGATTGGTAACAAATTTGGTAAGTAAAACTGGAAAGAAATATTAATAAAACTAACAAGAATTGAAATAAAAATTTAAAGGTTATACACGGACTAACAATAATTGTACATAGCATATAGAAATAACTATATTATTAAAATATGGGTCCATGTAAATGTTGTTTCTAGTGAAAATTGATTTTGAAAAGAAAAAAAATTATTTTTTAAAAATATAGTTTCTAATATGTGTATATAATATATAGACCAAATAAGTATTCAATAACTAAGATATATATATATATATATAATTATAAAAAAAACTATAAGAGAATTTATAACTTCAATAAATATTCAAACTAACTAATTTTTAGAAATATAAAATTTAGACAAAAAATACTAGAAGCTTAAAATATGTAGAAAAAAAAACTTCACTTCTATTCTTTGATATCTTACTTATCATGCTTGTTTCATGTATATAATTATATAAAATAACATTTTGTAGAAATAGAGAATACTAGTTTGTTTTGCAAAACCAATTGTAATTATCTTTGACAAACAAAAATATTTTAAAACATGTTTCTAAATGAAATAAGTAAATAACTATAATATTAACTATATGTTTGATATCTTACTTCTAGATTGGATTCACCTAGTAATACAAAACTAGTTGGAACGATTTCATAAATTTTTATTTATTGTAAAAAACACATACATATTAATTTTAAAGTAAAAAATGTAGTAATGTAATATTGAAAGCGAACAGTGAAGAAAAACACATTCATATTAATTTTTCGGTTTTTTAGTTTGTTAGATTTTTTAAAATTAGTTCTAAATTGAAACCGAAAAACTATATTTACAAATTCAATCCGATTAATTTAAATAAACTGAATAAATGTAAAAATTTATCTTTTTATTCTGTTTACTAAGTTTATTCGGTTTATGCAGTTTATTTGGATTAATTTACATCGAATAACCCGATTAACCTAAATTGAAATATGATTTTTTATATTTATTAGGTTAATCGAATAAATCAAATATTAACTCAAACTGAACTAAATTAAACTAAACCAAACTGAAAACTGAATTAAAATTAAAAATATTCCGATCAATTTATTCAACTAAAATCAAATAAACTATTCCCAATCTAGTTCGGTTTAATTTGAAGAAACTGAACTGGACACCAAAGACTAGTCACACAATGTTTAAAAAGGCGAAATACATTAGGGTGTCTCCTATTTATTTTTAGTGGTTCTGAGGTTTATATTATAAAAAGAGAAGTGAACACAATTCTCATTTTCATTTCAACTAATAAGCCGCTCTCTCTCTCACTGTCGCTTCACCAACCCACTCGACGGAGTCTCCAACGACTCTCATAAATCTCTAATTCAGATCTCTATACCAACGCCGGCGAAGATGATTCAAAGCGCCGCCGTTTTTTCTCCCTGTCCGTCACTCTCCCTCCTCAAATCACGTCGTCTCTCGTTTCGCAATCCCGTAACCGTTTCTTCTTCATCAAACCACCACGATCTAAACATTTCTCCAAATGTTGTCTCTATTCCTCATCGATCTTGGTGTCTCGCTTCGTCCGATTCACCTCTCCGTGCTTGGTCCGGTCTTCCTTCTCCGATCTACTCTTCCTTCAACACGAACCGTTTCAAAACTGCTGCTACAGCAGTTCCTGAAAGCGCTGAGGAAGGAGATAACAGTGGAAAATTAATGAAGACACTTGAACTTGGTTTGTTGTTTGCTCTTTGGTACCTTTTCAATATCTACTTCAACATCTACAATAAGCAGGTATGATTAATTCATAGCTTATTCAATCTGAGATGATGAGATTACTGTTTTGGCTATAGTTTTGATTACGAAGAAAGATAAGTATTGGTTGAAGAACTCAGAAATGTGATTGTTGTAGGTTTTGAAAGCTCTACATGCTCCAATGACTTTGACATTGGTTCAATTTGCTGTTGGTAGTGTACTTATTACCATTATGTGGGCACTTAATCTATACAAGAGACCTAAGATCAGTGGTGCTCAGGTTTGTTAATGTTAAATTCTTCAAAAAGCTTATTGTTCTAAAGAAAGATCACTTCACTCTTATATTTATGTGCTTTGATAGCTTGCTGCGATCTTGCCTCTTGCGATTGTGCACACACTTGGTAATCTGTTTACAAACATGAGCCTTGGGAAAGTTTCGGTTTCGTTTACTCATACTATTAAAGCTATGGAGCCTTTCTTCTCTGTTATATTGTCTGCTATGTTCCTTGGGGAGGTGTGGTTTTTTCTTATTTGTGTGTTATTGATTCATGGTCACTCTTATGAGTTTTTAAAGCTTAGTTTGTTTACTATTTTCTTCTTTAGGTGCCTACTCCATGGGTCATCGGTTCCATAATACCAATCGTTGGTGGAGTTGTACTTGCTTCAGTGACAGAGGTCTCATTCAACTGGTGAGTTTGATTGAGTATTGTTACATTTGACTTGAAAACTTTTGATTTTTCTCCCTAAACTATGAATAATTTGCCTCAATCGCAATTTCAACTAAACGCAAATTTGAATTGGGGGAATTACGCTGAGAAAAATAGTTTAGGTGCAATTATGAAAAGTTTTATAGTTTAGGAGGAGAAATCAAGAAATCGAAAGTTTGAGGAGAGCATAGTTCGGGGGGAAACCCTATAATCATCTAATAACTTACTACTTTACTTGTTTTGCGATAGGGCTGGCTTTTTGAGTGCAATGGCTTCAAACTTAACTAACCAATCCCGTAATGTGCTGAGTAAAAAAGTCATGGTTAAGAAAGATGTAAGTTTCATGTTCATTTTCATTACCTTATTATGAATTAACTTGATGTTGTTATGTTGTTAGGATTCTTTGGACAACATCACACTCTTCTCTATAATAACATTGATGTCTCTCGTTTTAATGGCTCCCGTAACTTTCTTCACTGAAGGCATAAAGTTTACTCCTTCATACATTCAATCAACTGTGAGTTTCTATATTGTTAAAATCAATTCAAATCCTTCACAAATGTTTCCATAACCTAACTGGGGATTTTACAGGGTGTGAATGTTCAACAAATATATACAAAGTCTCTTATTGCTGCACTCTGCTTCCACGCGTACCAGCAAGTGTCGTACATGATACTAGCTAGAGTATCACCGGTTACTCATTCTGTTGGTAACTGCGTGAAGCGTGTTGTGGTTATTGTCAGCTCTGTTATCTTCTTTAAGACGCCGGTTTCGCCTGTTAATGCTTTCGGTAAGATCCAAGTTTTTTTATCTCGGGTTTCCAGGGGTACATTGGATCTCATTGTTGTTTGATCACAGGAACCGGGATTGCGCTAGCGGGAGTGTTCTTATATTCAAGAGTGAAGCGTATAAAGCCAAAGGCTAAGACTGCTTAAGCTTTAAATACTATTCCATATCAGTCTTTGCACTTTGGAATGTTATATAAATACTATTTTCAGATAGATGGTTTTATTGTTTTGTGGGGATTGCTGCTTCTCTTACACTTTTTCATCAGTTGTTTTGTAACACTTGTCGTATCAACAACACTAATATTTCAATAAAATAATTCACAAATCTGAAAATCAACTTATTTAAATTCCTTTTTTTTTTTGTCTATTAATTAAAATCCGTGTTTTAAATAACCAATAAATTGAATTAACAATAATTTAGTTGGCGATGACAAAGACACACTCACTGTCAAGGTGATGACGGAGAAAAACAAAATAAATAGTATGGGATTGATGAATGATGAGTTGATCTGATTTGTTAAACATATAGATTTTTTTTTAATTCAATGTGGCATAAATCCAATGAAACAGATAACTGTGAGATTAGGAGATGGGATGAGATGTTGAAGAAGGCACTCTCGAGTCTAAAATAAGCTGAAATTCTTTCTTTAATTTTTTTAATATAATAAAAAATGAAATAATAATAAAAGAACGAACATAATCCAATTTTTTTGTTCTATAGAAAGAAAAATGAATTTTTTTATTATTCAAAGTTTTTTTAACTTCAGAAAAACAAAAAAAATTCTAATTGCATAAAATAAAGAAAAGCACTAACTTAAATTCAAAGGTTTATGAAAGACTTAAATTATGGAAATTCAATGATATGGATTCAAAGATTCAATATGAACATGAATTTTGAAAGTTTAGTTTTACATTTAGAGCATGAAGACATGATATGCTCCGATAAATACTCGGGATCTTTTATATTTAATTGCAAATATTACTTAAACCATAAAATTATTAACAAAAATATGGTTTTATAAATTTTGGTTACTAAATTCAAAATAAAATAATATAACGAAACATGAAGCAAACGCAGTAATACAGAACACAAAAAATATGCTTACAAAAGGCCACCATAGTCCTAGCAGCTCTTACTTCATTCCAACCTTTTTATTACACAGCAATAGGTGTATCCTGTGGAACAAGTAACAATATCAATTTATTATTAAATCTCACTCAATAAAACTCAAACCTATTATTTTAGTTCTTAATGAGCATCTTTAACATGACTTCAAATTTGAAATTTTAATAATAAAAATTCATACCACATTTTAAATATTTTATATATTTCATAATAATTCTTAATATTAATTTTAAATAATTAAAATTTTAAAAATAATTTTATAAAAATTCGGAATTTTTCGTTTTTCGGATAACCAAAATAAGATATATTAAAGACCGTATACAAACTGATTTAATTCGGTTCGGTGTCTGTTTGGATTTTTTTTTTTTGGTTCGGTTTTGCGAAAAAAAAATTATTCAAAATACAAACCGAATCCAAAAAACCAAAACTCCTAAAAAACTCGAAAATACAAGGAAAAACCCGAAAAGAATCCAAAAAACCGAAATAATCCGAAAAGAATCCAAAAATCCAAAAACTCAAAAAAAAAAAATGAAATCCCCCAAAAATCTAACCAAAAAATAAAAACACCAAAAAGCCCTTATATAATTTGGTTTATTTCGGAAATTAAAAAACTGAATTTGTGAATTAGTTTTAATACCTAAACCGGTTTGAATTCGGTTAGAATTTGTGAATCGGTTTTTGGGTTTCGGATTTATATCCACCGTTATTATATTTTATGCAAATAGCATCCATAAAATGCGAATTCGATTGAAAACTCACCTTGGAACTTATATTTGACACTGCTAGATTGAACTTCTCTTTGGTTTTAGAGCTAGCAACCTGACTAGCTCTTGCAACTTTGCTAAAAGCTCCACTAAACCAAGATGCTCCAGCAGTCACATACCTTAAATAGAACAAGTTCATCAGATTAATGAAGTACTTTGAAATCTATCAATCATAATGGGATTGTTAAATCAACACAGTACATAACAATGCTTGATGTTTCTGTTTTTATACCTGCTTGATTTAACAGCTGAACCTGTATCATTTAACTTCTTTTCAGCTGCAAATATTGCTGCCATTGTTTTATCAGAGACCTGAAGCTTTTGATCAACAGATCTTACTTTCTCATTAACTACAGAAATCCCAACATTTAACTTCTCAGTAAGCCGAACTCTCTTATCAAAAGACGACACTCTGGCTGAAGCATTTGCTCTTAACTGATGCTTTTTATCAAAAGCTTTGGCTTTATTTACTGCATCTTGACCAAGAGCTGAACCTTTTGCTAATACAGTTGCTACCATATCTTGTGCTTTACTAACATAAGCTCTACCATTTCCTTCGGCCGTAGCTTTCGTCTGAATATATTACATTATTTCGTATGGTATAACAGAACAAGTTTAAAATTCATTCCCACAAGCAAATATTTTCCTAACCTGAAGTATTGGTGTAGTATTCTCTGAAAGATCCAAAGGCATTTCGTTATCAACTACTATCACTTCCTGCACGAAAAAAATGAACACTTAATACAAAAGACATTTGAGGAACATGTTGATTTGAAATAATATAAAAACCTGTGTTCTGTGTCCAGGAACATAGTTATCAGCTCGAGTTATGGTAACGATTTGGTCTATAATCGTCGCACCCTATAGACAACATGTAACTTAATGTCATGAATTGATCGAGTTTGTAACAAAGATTAAATACAAACTCACTAAAACCAAAACTAAACAAGCTTTAAATGAATCAATAAAAAAATTGTATCAAGTTTAAAATTGGATTACGAGTTTTTGTTTTTGCAACAACATAAGAAAATATAAACTACGAGTACGAGTTAGATATACAGTACATAACTCATATAACTAACTAAACTAGGTTGTACCCATCAATCATTTGAAAAATTACATACCGATAATAACAATGCAATTTCAAGGGCTTTTGGATCAGTAAATGTAACAAAAGCGATTCGAGATTTTCCAATTTCTTTGTACTTTTGAATCTCGATGTGTTCTATATCGCCAGAAAAGGAGAAAAATTCGTGAATCTCTCTCTCAGTCGCTAGATCTGAGATATTGTTTACTTGAACACTTGTCGTCTGCATCGAATTCGAATTAAAAAACAGTTAGATAAAATTGAATTGTGAATTTGATTTATGTAAAGGTAAAGTATCGTAATCACCTGCATTATTGTAGAAGCTCTTGGTCTTGGCTGCTGTATACAGAGAGAAGAAAGATTTGAATTGTAGAGACGTCACTTTTGTCCAGCTAATCGGCTTTTATATTATCTATATATAAAATATGTGATTTTTATTTTATTTTGTGCTTCTCTCTTTTTCCTTAATAATTACTAAAGGGAGTATTGTTATCATGATTTAGATATTATCGTTCATTGAATGAGTAAATCAAATAAATAAAAAATGTCAAAAGAGATTATTAAGTTGTCAATTAACAATGAAACTCATTGTAGATTGAACTCTATTTCCAAAGATATGCCTTATAAGAAGAGTACAAGGAAAGAGTGTCATATATTTGCAGAATTTGTCAATTTTCATATGCTAGACTCTGCAGAGTTTGCAAAATATTTACAAAATCTGTCAAATCTGTGTAAAATTTACCAAATATTTGCAAAATCTTCAATATGCTAGCAGAGTTTGTTTAATATTTGCAGAATTTGCTAGATGCTCGTCAAATTTATAAGAACCTCGTAAATTCTGTCAAATATTTGCAAAGTTTGTCAGATATGTGACTAAAGACATTTTTGAAAAAATATTATCTTTCGATAGTAAATGATAGACTTTACAAAATAAGTGATAAACTCTGCAAAATAAGTAAAAACTTATGCCGAATAAGTGATAAACTCTATAAAGTAAATAACAAAATCTATCAATTTAGCACTCTGCGGACAACTAACAGAATTGCAAAAATTTAGCAGATTCTGCAAAAATTGACAAACTTTATGATTATACGATAAATTTTGCATAATAAAACAGAATTTACAGATATATAGCACATTCTATAAATAACTGGCAAATTTCGCATAAATATCTAGACTCTGCAAAGTTTTGGCAGGCTCTGTGGAATAGCTGACAATACTCATATACTCTACAACATTTAGACAAAACTGCAAACATTTGACATATTTTGCAATCATTTAATAAAATTTCTGCAAGCATTTGACACTATGTGAAAACTAATAAATTTTGCTAACATTTGATGTAATCTGCGAACATACGATAAACTTTGTTAATATTCGAAAGATTTTTGTAACGATTTTTTAAATTTTTATTATAACTTTTTAATTTAATCAAATAATATTTTAGATAAAAAAAATACTATTTAAAATGCAGTTTTAATTATGAATATTTCTTAAAAACACAATCAATCAAATTATATATTAATTTATTGTTATTTTTTGAAAATATTAATTATTTATAGAAACCAGTTTAAAAATTATAAAATTTATTAAAAATAAATAGATTATGTAAGAAAATAAATTTTTAAGGATTTATTTTTGCTATTAATTAAAAAAAGTTATTTTAGATAAAAAAATTTTATTTGCACAAACAAACTTACAGGAAGACGGATGAATCGTTTTATCAATAAATGGTAAAATATGGGTGAGCAAATGTCAAATTAATAAAAGTGACTTGCATCTTCAAAATCAATTCTTAAAATACAATTGTTTTCGGTCAATAAAGTACACACATGATAATCAAAACGGTCAATATTTGGTGCTTTAAATCTAACTGAATCCATAAAATAAATATGAATTTTTGTGTTACCTTGTATAGGCCCGATATGACTCTGAAGATGAACGATAACTTCGATATAGGCTTCTTCGGTTTATTGCTTTATGTATATAAAAACTATACAAGTATTTTTAAATTCTATTTGGTTCTTTGGACAGTTCGGTTTATATATTTTATCCATGTAAATAATCAAAATAATTAAAAATATTCGAAAATTCAGATAAGGATCCAAATATCCTTTGAACATTATAAAATTGTAATCAAAAAACTAAAAAACACAAAATATTCGAATATACTCAAATTTAATTTAATTATACAGGTCAATTCATATACCTAAAATTTTCCACTTTCTAATATAACTAATTGACCTGTCCAAAAATAATAAATTCATAAATTTTATTTTATTTTAACTAAACTAATTAGTTTAACAATTTTAGTTAGTAACTTTTTATTTTCTTTCCGTTGCTTCTTTCATTTTTTTTTTCTCCATTGTATTTTTTTTATTTTTGCTAATTTATAATTTAACTCTAATTCTATTTTCAAAATAGTGTTTTTATTTTTAAAATAGAGTTTCTATTTTTAAAATAGAGTTTCTATTCTCAAAGTAAATTTTATATTAGTTTAAATTATTATATTAATTGAATTTTTTTAATTTTATCTAAACTTTATGCTAGAAATATATATGTGTTTCTATCCCACATCATTATTTTTTTAATTTTTTTTAATTTATAATTTAACTCTAATTTCTATTTTTAAAATAGAGTTTTTATTTTTTAAAAGAGTTTCTATTTTTAAAATAGAATTTTCATTCTCAAAGTAAATTTTTTATTAGTTTAAATTATTATATTAACTGAGTTTTTTTTAATTTTATCAAAACTTTATGCTATATATATATATATATGTGTTTCTATCCCACATCATTATTTTAGTTTATAATATTGATTAAGCTATTTTTTGTTTAGATTAAAAATATCATGTTTTATAATTTTTTATTTTTTATATACATAAAATAACTTTTCTCTTTTTAATAAATTTACGGAAAAAAAATTATGACACCTTCGGTAAAAAATTCTGGTTCCG
>KE157055.1:14367-29420 GCA_000411055.1 Leavenworthia alabamica
GGTTCGGTTCTAGGGTTATAGGAACTATTAAGATATTTTACAAAAAACCAAATACGATTCAGTTCGGTTCTAGATAGAAACCAAAGAACTGAACCAAATGCGCAAGCCTAATTCCACACTTCATAAATAGTCACAAATCAACAGAGAAACATACAATGAAAAGGAAATGAGAATATTTGTGAGCCTCTTTCAAGAAAGTATTAGAAGACATCAGGATGGTACCGTCCCGGGATAGAACTGTTCTGTTGAGCTTGTTTCAAATGAAGTGTCAAAGCATAGTTATTCACCTGTAAATACAAGTACTCAGATATAATCATATTAACAAAAGACAAAAACAATTGTATAAGCTAAAGTTAAAACACTAATACAAACCTCTAGAGTTCTCAACTGTTCTTGGTATTGAGTAACAAGCTGTCTCAAATGCTGTAACTCCTGACTTTGATCTTCGGATTCTCTCTGTCGCTTCTGTTGTGTAACAACCGCTCTTTTGAGTACACTGTTTTCAGTTACAATGGCTTCTAATTGCTGCTTCAGCATCATGTTTTCCTGAATTAAAAACCAAATCAATCTCCATATTCTTAAAGAATGAAGAAACAAACAAAGAAAGATCGAAGATAACACTTGTTGAAGACTTTGCATTGTTTTAGCACAAGTCCGTGCATTGATAGACTTCTCTAAAGCTTCTAATGCTCTTGAAGCACGATCTTTAGCGTCGTTCATGTCAGAAGCATTCATCATTTCCCTAACGAAAAGTTCAACCCACTCAGTTCCATTCAAGTTCAAGACTTCCTCCTTCGCTGATCCTACCAAGACAAAGACTAGTTTCATTAATCAGAAGAAGGTAACTGAGACTTGAGAGAAGTGAGCATTGATACTAGTTAGGTGAAATGACATAACTACCCTGTTGATCTTCAACATTAGCTGATTGATTAATAGCAGAATTTGAAATCTTATTGATTGATTCTAAACGAAGCTGATTCAAAGATCTAATGGCTGAATCTAGATCATTCTCACAATCTTCAATTGCTCGCTCAAGAATCTAAACACGCAAAAATGTCAAATTATTAAAGATAAACCTAATCTGCTAATCAGAACAATAAATTCACATTCAGATGAAAAAGGTGAAATCGAGAAATTGACCTGCTTATCCATATCGGGGAAAATCACGGCGAGATGATCGAGAAGAAGTGATGAAGAAGGAGAAGAGAAACGAGTCGGAGAAGTCGTAGAAAAGCAACGGAGTTTTTTAGAAACGGGAGGAGAAGCTGTAGCTAAGTCCTCGAACAGAGATCTCTTCCCACAAACAATCGCAGACATGTTATCTGCTTCCCACTTCTTCTTCTTCCTTCAGATCTCAAACCTTTTACTTTTTCTTTCTTTTGTATCGTTTGATTTCTCAGAGAACAACTCTTTTTAATCTAATGTTAATGGATCCTACAACATGTTTTAGGGTTATATAATTGGTTTTATCAAAGGAGAAGATTTATACGGTTTTAATCTTGTATATATCCACCGGCCGTAATCTCTCATGTCCCTTGACTTCAAAATTTTATTTTTATGTTCCTTTTAATTTTTTAATTTATTTTAAATTATTTTTATTTTTAAAATATTAGCATAGTTATCCAAAATAAATGAGAAGAAAGTAAAAAAACTAACATGAATTTTCAAATTACGGAAGAAAAAATTTCAAATGTCTTAATAATTATCAAGTTACTCGTTAAACAAATTTAATAATAAAGTTTTGTTGATTATGTCATATTAGTTTCACCGTTACAGATCTGTAATATGTTAACATAGTTAAATTTTTGTTAACAGATACGTTATGTAACATGCGTAATCCTATTTTGGATATTGACAGACCATGTTAGTGAGTACCAAACCGTTTCTTAAATTTTTAGTGGATAGATTAATCAATCATGGTCATGTCGGTTGATTTATGACATTGAACCAAATGAATCGAACTACACATGTAATGTGTGTGTTTCAGAAGTACAAAATTTTAGTTTGAGACGAGTATTATTTTGGAGAATTAAATCGAAAGTAGTTTTATGGTGTGTATATTAAAAAGCATATGTGATTTAATGTTGTGAAACTGATTTAAAGTTAATATTAAACTAGTGTAAAAATTAATTAATTTATTGTATAATATTAATTATTAGTTTGATTTAAATGAATAAAAAAAAATTATACACC
Source organism: Leavenworthia alabamica (assembly GCA_000411055.1). Lineage (NCBI taxonomy): Eukaryota > Viridiplantae > Streptophyta > Magnoliopsida > Brassicales > Brassicaceae > Leavenworthia > Leavenworthia alabamica. Next base: position 16,561 of record KE157055.1, read on the forward strand.
TCTCTTAAAATTACATACACCCTAGTTTTGTGATAAATTTTGTAGCCACCTTTAAGGAGAGAAAGATAAATGGTTAAGTGTGATTGAAAGAGAAAAAAAACTTGCACATAAAGATTATGTAGATAAAACTGACATATCATGGTAGAAAGCACGTTTGATATAGCAAATCAATTCTAAGAATAGAGAATTTTTGTGGAATTATATGTATGTCTTAGATCAAGATTTTACAGTTTATAGATTTTGATTTGAGTTCATATTCTAATAGTTATTCGTAATTTACTGAGATACTCTGCTGCATATGCAAATCTGGACAAACGTGAGATCCCGAATGCATCTTTGGTTCGATCACCTTTATTTTAAGAGTAGTTTCAGGATCTAGAGTTTGGCTTTTTAACGGTGTGGATTAGATTTAGACTATTAGATTTCAATTCCTGACTTAATTTTTGATGATAATTATTTCTATAAATTTTCTCGAATCTTCTAATTTTTACATAAAGTTGATTTATTCATATTGTTGGTTGAGATTAGAGTTGAAAGTGCCACATAGATTCAAAGATAAGTAGATCTGATCTTAAATGATTGTATTATATCCTTTTATGTTTGATTCACTCATTAGAGTTGTTGTTTTGTTGAATCTCGAGCTTAAGAGTTGTTGGTGTTGGATCTTATCAAATTCGTGGACATGACGATAACTGTAATTAATTTTAAAAACCTTAATTCTTCCACCACAGTTTTATATAATTATTAAAGTGAGTGCATGACCGTAAGATTATTTCAGGATGCAGTGAATAACTTAATATGTTTTACTATGAACCATCGATGAGAATTTTAACATGTTGTGATTGGATGTATTAATATAATTTATATATTGTTTTATTGCATTACTAATCGTGTTATTATCTATGTTAGTATGAGAAGAGTGTCTTATTCAGTGTTGGTTTTTCAATAATGATGCATCTCTTTTTGTGATGCAGACATTAACAGGTTATTTTATAGACTCATGAGACTACCGTTGAAGAGTGGATGACATACCAGAGTTTGATGTTTGGTTATTGTTGTTTAAATTGTTTGTGTTAGAAATTTGCTAAGTGATTTGAGAACTTAACTGGTATCAGAGTATTAAATGATGAACTGCTTATTAATTGATGTTCTGTAATTAAAGTATGAGATTTAGTCAAGGTAAATTTTGAATAGGTTGATCTAGAATGATTTAGTCCTTAGAAAACCATGTTGGAGTGTGTCAAGGATACTCACGCTGGGTATGAGTCTTGGTTGGCTCGCTACGTTATCTTTCCAGCAAGAACGGTTCTACGGTGAGTCTCATTTTATAATTTTTTTATTGTTGTTATTCTGTATTGCTTGCTAAATAATGTAAAACTTAGCAGAATGTGTTGTGATATTTGCAAAACATTGGAAAGCTTATCAAATTATGCTATTGGAGTTGTTACGGTTGGGACGACATCTTTTTGCATCTCGGATTGATGTATCGGTTTGGCATGAATATTTTTGATGAAAGTGTTAATCCTGAGGAAGCACATGAATACAGAGACCGACTGGACAACAGTGCTTAATCTGTTAGGTGTCTAGAATAGTACAAGGTGGATCTTACAGTGCATTATTTGGATGGTAAAACCAACACTTGGTGGAATGACGTGGTTGCTAGGAGAATTTGTACAGTTCTATCTTGGGCTGAGTTTCAGGCTGTGTTTGGGAGCTACTATTTCGTGCAAGGCATTGATCAGGTTAGAGTGCGAGTTCTTGGAGTTGGTCTAAGGAGACGGACCATGTAGAAAATATGAGTTGGAGTTAACCGGTTCAAGCAGTTTGGAGCCCAAGCTATGCAGGATGATGAGGTTCGGGTTCATCAGTTGTTGCAGAGTATGCACATTAAGAGAAGAAACAAGTGCAACATTCATATTTATGGCTCAGTTGCTGAGTTAGTATAGCGAATGACTTTACTGGAAGAAGGTTTGTTGTTGGAAGCTGGTTTACTAAGGAAGTCTCAGAGTGTCGTTGTGAGTAAAATTGATAGTGTTGTTGAGTATAAGAGTTTCATATGGTGCATAAGGAGAGCACCATATTGCGGATTTTCCTGTTAAGTAAAAATGAGCTAATTGAGGTGTTGCACCTAAGCGGGCTGCAATTGGGCCTAGATTCTATATCGCCGATCCAGGGGCCAGGTGAGGTGAGCAGGAGCCGCAAGAAGTAGTTGTTGAAGAGAGCGGTGTTGCAGTTTGGGTATTGTTGGCTGTTGTTTTAGTTCTCTTCTTTTAATATGAATATTGTTGGTTTTGACTTTTGAGTTGGTAAAGATTATAATTTACGGAATCCTGTTGCTATTGTTGGTTGTTGCAGTAGGCTGTTTTGGATTTCGTCCAGAATAAATAAATTTCCGAAGAAAAAAGTTTTCCAAAAAAAAAAATTTCCGAAAAGGAAAACTGATAAAAATTAAAAGTTAAAAAAAAAAAAAGTTACCAGAAAGTGAAGTTGTTCATTAAGTAGTTGTGCAGAGTTCATGGAAGAGTATATATCATAACACATTCCAAAAAATATTACAAAGCAGAATGGAAAATTAACTTTAACAAAATAGAAATAAAACAACATTAACAAAAATGTGTTCGACCAAAAATAAAAATGGAAAAGTTGGTTTTAGTCTTGAGAAGATTTGACTGAGATTTACTGAGGTCTTTTGGCTTGGCCTTGATGCGATTTGGTCGATATTCTTGAAGACATGGTCAAATATTTAGTAAACCAACTAGCCCAAAATATTCACTTGATCCCTACATGAATATTTTGTCCTAATCAAAATTTATAATACTTTAACGAAATAATATATTTTTCTTGATGCTAAGGACTGCAATCAAGAACATGCGCTCTAATGGTATGATCTCATTAAAAATCCTCCCGGAAAACCCTCTATGATAAAACTCGAGCTAGAGAAAAGAAGTGTCATTCCTTAAAACGACTTTGAAGCCTTCAACCAAGTGTGATGGTGAAGATCTGCTTGAACAATGATGTTTTCAAGAGAGGCCATATTGGCGAAAAATGGCTTGTAAGGCCTATATGACCATCTCCAACACGAGCTCGGTCCTCACATCCATTCTTAATGCAAACCTCTTCATCTTAACAGACTGGACGATGAATATCCAATCCCAAGTCCTTTTTCCGAGCCAATCCAGCAAATGGTCGGTCCTTAGTGTACTCCTCGGCAATTCTGGTGTCTCCACAGTCCATGCTGCATGTCACTTTTTTATCCTTCAAAGTCTCTCGACAAACATCATTAGAGTAGTTGATTTCATGTGGGTTCTGAAGACTTACCTCGTTTGAACGAGCCAAATGCTTTGATGACACTATAAGATGTGGCCGGTATCGCATAGAACATGCACTTCATGCTCGGTCATTAGATCTTGGATAACACTAATGAATTAAAGGCGTACACTTGTTTTGGTTCATAGGACCTTTGGCCATAACTGGGACCTCAACTCTACTTCTAGTTCGGTTGGTTCTCTTCTTGGTTCTAGCCTTCTAGGAAGTTATTCGGGATGGCCTCATCAAGATGCATCCATGAATAGTATAAAATTCCTATACCTTTCCCAATAAAAACGACTAAAAACACAAAACATAACCGAGAAACAACATCAGTCACACGAAGAAAAGAATAAGAAGGCACACATAACATAAAAGAGGTGATTAAATAAAAAGAAACCAAAAAACGACTTACCAGTGCCTTAACGATTAGTTTATCATAAGGATGTTGATGCTCCAGGTTGTGACGGGGAGCGATGGGGTGGTGAAAGAGAAGTGAAGGGGTGGTGATCAGGAAGCGATATGGGTGGTGATCAGTGAACGATAGGGCGGTGATTGAGAAGCGATGGGGATGCTACTTTGGAAAGTGGTTATTTTGAAGGAGGAGAAAATGGTGGGATACTTTTTTCTCGCATGAAACACTCTCCAGAAGATCTAAGGAATGGAATGATAAAACTAGTCCAGAGAACTAGAGGGAGAACAGAATCTGAAGAGCTGGTGTGGAGCACTCTCTCGTGAGATTAATGGGTGGATTGGTTGGGAGATTGATGGCACCACGGAGATTATGGAAGGATCTCTGATACAGCAAGCACACACTCTATTTGTATCGCACACAAAGAGAGAAAAACTGTTCTCGGACGCGGAAACAAAAGAAAGAAAAAGATTCTTATTTCATTGATGATTAAAATGAATTGAGAGTTCGTTTTTTATACCTGCAACCCATACTATAAAGGTAAACTAAGATAAATACAAACATGCCAAAAATGAATGAAAGAGATTTAATGCTTGGTTTGGTGATCAAGTTGAATTTCGTGACCAAATCTTCTTTCTTGATGGGCTGGATGAAATTGGTGTCGTTTCAAGGCCTTCGGGATTGGCCTTAAGACAAATGAGACAATGACAATTGTGTGAGAAAATAGCCCAAGTCCTTTGCATGGTGCTAAGGATAAAAATGCGTCCAAAAGTTGCTACCTCATTAAAAGCCAATGAAAAAAAGAGTAAAGTCTCTCTAAGCGTCTTTGTGGTTAGTAGCCTAACTTGATGATGAAGACCTGGTCGCCACTCATGATTCTCTTAGGATTCCACCTTAGTTGAGGCTAATATGCAACTTAAAAATTTAGTTTGAGCTTGAGGTGTTTTGTCACGGCTCAAGCGTAAGATGTTTGCACTAGGGTAGGGATGTTAAAATGAGTTTAAAACTTCAGCGTTAGCTCTAATCCTAAAAATTAGTATCGGTCCTTAACCCTAATTTGTTTATATCCAAGAGTTTATTTAGGGTTGGACCCTATTAATTCATGGTTTAAAAAAGCTGACCCTGATTTTTTTTCTTTCACTTTTATTTATTTTTCCATCAAATCTTAGATTGATATTTTTTATCGAAAACTTTAAAATTACAAAAAACATTTTTCTACTACAACTCGTAAAATCTTAAATTTATTTTTTACTAAAAACTCCAAAATCACAAAATTTCATTTTCTACCAAAAACTTCAAAATTACTAAAAATATTTTTTGTCAAAAATGTAAAATCAAGGAATAATATTTTTGGTATAAAATCGTAAAATCACAGAATAACATTTTTCCATCAAAAACCGAAAATCATGAAATAATATTTTTTGTCAAAAACTGTAAAATATTGGAATAACATTTTTCCATCAAAAACCGCAAAATCACGGAATAACATTTTTTCATCAGAAAACCGTAGATCACGGAATAATATTTTTTGGTTAAAACCATAAAATCATGGAATAACATGTTCCCGTCAAAAATTATAAAATCATGGAATAACAGTTTTTTGTCAAAAACTATAAAATCATGGAATAATATTTTTCAGCCAAAAATCACAAAATCACGGAATAATATTTTTCCATCAAAAACTACAAATCACAGAAAAAATTTTCGTCAAAAATTGTAAAATCACGGAATAACATTTTCCTTCAAAACTACAAAATCATAGAAAAAATTTTCTGTCATAAACTGTAAAATCATGGAATAACATTTTCTGTCAAAATTTATAAAATTATAGAATAATATTTTTTTGTCAAAAACCATAAAATCACGGAATGATATTTTTTCATCAAAAACTGTAAAATCACGGAATAATATTTTTTTGGCAAAAACCGTAAAATCATGGAATAATATTTTTCCGTCAAAAACTATAAAATTATGGAAGAACATTTTTCTGTGAGAAATGGTAAAATTACGGAGTAACATTTTTTCGTTAAAAACTATAAAATCACGGAAAACATTTTCCGTAAAAAACTAAAAAATCACGAAATAACATTTTCTGTTAAAATCCGTATAATCATAAAATAATAATTTGCTGTCAAAAACTATAAAAACATCATATAATGTTTTTCTAATAAAAATCGCAAAATCAAAGAATACCTTTAGTTTGTATAGGATTGATATAGTTTTGTACAAGGTTTAGAATTTTAAATAATTTTTAGGGTTAGAATTCAATAAGGTTAGATTTAAAAAGACTCATTTTGGACTGAAGTTGAAAAACCCTATTTAACAGCTCTACACTGGTGTACTTGGCTGAAGGTATTTGTTGAGGGTCATTCTGGGCATTGGCGAAACTCCTGCTGGTATCTTTGCTTCTAACTCGAGCCTGAGGTATCATGACTCGATCATTGTCTACAAGATATGTGATTTCTGGATGAACATGGAAGCTAGTATTAAATGAACGAGTTGATTCTTCAATGGACATCTTTGTTGGTTTGATGACAGTGAGAGTAATTTAGCAACAACAATTTCTCTAGTTTTTAATATTTTTCATATCCAAAAACAATATAAATGACTTCGGTTACCTCCACACTCCATTATTGTCAATTGGTTTTGAGTTTAAAGTCAATATTTGCTAAAAGTATTCACTCTTTTTTACCATGTAAGAAGATTATAACAAATATACTACCACAAGCCTTCAAGTCACATGTCGAGAAACCATGTTCGACCTAGAAAGGATTCTTATTTCTTTGGAGTGTCAGGCAATACCAAGCTCGTGCTCGTGCTCGTTGACCCACTCATAAATCCCATAGCATTCTCAAATGTTCTCTCATAGACGTACCCTGGCTTAGCATTGACTTCGGTTACCTCCACATGACCAGTCAACATGCCTACCACTCGAGACATTGTAGGTCGTATTGAATGATCTGTTTGTGTGCACAAGAACGCAACTCTTATTACACGTTTCACTTCTTCCTCGTCATATCCTGCTAGATCCACCACTTCCACATCACGCTGCTTTTGGTGTAGACTCCATGCCTGTACAAACCAAACACAAAAACGAGATGAAAGTTTAAGTAAAAGATCATCTTCTTAGCTCATATAAGATTATAAACAGATTACAAGATACATACCCATTCCAGAAGGTATTGTTTGTCATCATCCAATTCTGGAGAGGAGTTAGGCCTTCCGCTGACAATTTCCAGAGCCACTATACCAAAAGCAAACACATCTGTCTTCTCCGTAAGATGTCCAAGCATCACGTACTCTGGTGATAGATATCCACTGCAATGTAAAATTCAACAATTTTAAGTTTTAACTCATTTGACAAAACAAATCCTTATGGTTTTCGGAGACTTACATCGTCCCTGAAACTCGAGTACTTATGTGTGTCTTCCTATCATCATATAGTTTGGCCAACCCAAAATCAGAGAGCTTTGGCACCAGATCAGAGTCCAACAGAATATTGCTTGCCTTTACATCCCTATGCACTATACGAGGATTTGACTCCTCATGCATGTATGCTAAACCTTTTGCTACTCCCAAGCATATCTCGAAACGCTCTGACCAGCTAAGCTGCAAACTCTTTTCCTCTGCAATAATTACGCAACGTGTAAGCTAACAGAAATTTTTGTAACAAGGATTGACATATTTAAGATCTCAGGAAAATACTGAATAGAGCATGATCTAGACTGTTGTTCGAGAGGTATTCATATACAAGCATGCGATGATTTCCCTCAATGCAGCATCCATATAGTTTTACAAGGTTGCGATGCTGAACAGCTGATATAGTGATAATCTCTGCAACAAATTGATCCTTTCCTTGCTTGGATTCAACTGACAATTGCTTCACCGCTATCTCTCTTCCATCGTTCAGTTTTCCCTGTAACACTGGATTTTTTTAGAATATAACCAATGAAAAAAGATCATAACCTTCTATTTCACTTTTCTCCTTATATTACTGTTTCATCACATTCTGTGTATGGTCTTACCATAAATACAGGTCCAAATCCTCCCTCCCCAAGCTTGTTGGAAGGATCAAAATCTTGAGTTGCAGTTCTGATTTCTGAGTAACTAAAGATGTACGGCTTTATGTCCAAACTGTGTAGCACTGTGTAACCGTATTAAGTAGAAAAAAATAAACAGTTGTTTATCATTAGACTTTAATCATACTGCCAAAGTTAAGACTTCCTATTTACCTTCTTCATTGGTGGCTCTTCTTCTTTTCTTATGGATGAATAAGATGATAACAATCACTAAGATACTTATGATTACTGCTCCTACAATGGCCCCTACAATAATACCAACATTTTTCTTGGATTTTGGGGGCAACTTATTACCTACAGTAGGTATGAAATCTGCAAAGAAGTAAAGCAGGTAGTGAGAGACATTTGACTGTATAAAAATCATGAAAGTCTCTGGTTTTACCTGGCGTCACGCTGATAGCTGAGACTAACGGCCCATAAGTGCCTTGAGTAGGAATACAACATGTCCCTTTTCCAGCCCAGAAAAAATGGATTTCAAGGTAATTTTCAGATACATTTGCTTTGTATATTCTTTGAATTACTTGGACACTAGAGCCATTAGCTGTTTCGTACATGTTAAAATCCTTTTCAACTAGTTTCCCCTGAAAAATAGAAAGAACTCAGAGGTCAGTAACTATTTTTCAGAGAATAAAAGTTCATGAATTGTTGAGCCTTATAAAGCATATTTGAAAAATGTTACTACAAGCATATTTCATAGTAACTTTACTTGGGATAATAGTGCAATAAATGATATAATGAGATAAAAAATAATAAATATGATAGAATGATATCATAGTATCACATAAAAAGTTAGCAATGGAAGAATATGGAGAGAAGCTCAATATAATAGTAGAGACCTGGACATATATGTCGAAAATTCGCCTTCCAACCCTTTCCCAGGTATACATCTTTATCTCAGCAAGTTGAATTGTCACATTGTAGGCTCCATTTTCTAGCCCCAGTCCATAATACCTTAACGAAGATGCAGAAAGTCTTGCTGATTGAAAAAGCTCTGAGTCTGAAGTGTTTGCAAATTGCAAACTTGTAGCTGAATCCGCTATGTATTGATTACTTGTACTCCCAGTAAATAGTCCTACATTACTGACTGCCCATCTCTGTGTTTTACTAACGAAAAATGAAGCTGGTCCAAGTGCCTCATTGTCCCTTTCATACAAATATCCACTACTAGACCTGATATCGTGGCCTCCACAGTTCACCGAAAAGTTGAAATCTTGACACCCATCAAAAGAGTAGCATCTTAATCAACATGTTGTCTAATATATATATATCCTTACATTGTCATTGCTAAAACTGAAATAAGTTTCAAAACACCATTTAAATATAACTTACATATTCCTTTTCCTCGATTGCAGCGGAAATCCTTCTGGAGGCAGTTCAGTCCATATAAAATTCTTTTCGAAAGAAGAAAAAGTACTAAATGAGGAATATGACATGTAGAATAACAGTTATATGCATATGAAATAAAATAGCATAGAACTTTAAGCAACAAGAAGAGCACAAGATTCACAAATTCACCTTCTCTCAGAAGCTCCTAATGTAAAGTAGTTGGCAATCAAGTTACTGCAGAATATCATAAAAAGTAAAATAAAAATTGTTTACAGCAAAATAGTGTATTATGTGCCACAAAACTGAACAACATAGTTGTTTATCTTACAGTTGCAAGTTTGGTAGGCGAACCCAAGAAGGAAGATTCCCTGATAAATCATTGTATGACACATCTCTGCACACAAAGCAATTGAAAAATTTTCAATAGATGGTGCCAAGAGGGAGAATCATTCTTCTACTTATATTTGTTACTCACAGATTGCTAAGAGAGAGACTTTTTTCTGTTGGTAAGGAACCAGTCAACTTGTTATTTCCAAGAAACCTAAATGAAGGAAATGATATTTATACTCACTCTCACTTAACCTGAAAATTTTGAATAAGATCATGTGATTGGAAAAAATAAATATATTCTTACAAGTGAGTAAGTTGGCTTCCTTTGAAAAGCGAAGCTGGAATTTGCCCAGTTAGGTTGTTGAAACTCAAATCACTAGAGACCAAATAATGTATATTGCTTTTAGTTATTAAAGGTATGCATGCTTTATTTTAAAGTAGAAAGTATACCATCTCATTTTAGTAACGATAAGGTATTGGACAACTACATGAGCATCTTAACAAATTTTTGTGTCAACTTGTCTCATACTTACAGTTGTCGCAGCTGAAAATAATCTACAATATTGGAAGGTATTGTGCCTGTAATATTATTGTTCCGCAATACTCTGCATGATATTCATTAAATTTTAAAAATCAATACCGAGGATACGGACAGCTAAAGAAGTTCAGAAGTTCATCAACATTAGACAAAAACTGAACAGAATTACTTACAGGACACTTAGAGATTTCATGTCTCGGATAAATTGAAGAGAAGAATTGATACTGCTTATGTCACCTAGTCTCCTGCATTACAGATTATAGTCAGTATCTTATCGAAAGGAAGAGCAAGTGTAAAACATGAAGGAGAAAGAACATAATATAGCACATACAAATCTGTCAATGAAATTAAGTTGGCAAATGTAGATGGAATTGGACCAGTCAAACTAGTCCCCATAATTCTCCTGCAGTAAAGCATGACACAATATATATAGCGGTATACCATCAAACCATTAGAACAATAACCGTTAATCTATCTGTTGATAGCCGGCAGCTTCAAACATAAATATAATATTGAATAGATTCAATCATAAAATTTCTTACAAAGTAGTAAGTTTAGTCCAATTTCCTATAAAGTCTGGTATTCGACCTGTAAGTTGGATATCATTAATCCAACTGAAACAACATAAAAGAAGAAGTCAATCCAAAACTTCTTAGGAGTATGCTTATATCTCTAAATGAGTAGCGAGATACCATAACAACCCCCACGATTATATAACAAGATATAAATCTTACGCTTCTTCCAAGTCGACTAGATTAGCAAATGATGAAGGAATTTCACCGCTAAGTCCTGAACTTCCAATGTAACTGTCATAGATATGAGTACCATTAAACATGCTACATCTCTGAAACACTTCAATGTATATAAATTTAGTCTATTTGCAAGAAATTTTATGAGAGAAAAGATTGTGAAAGAGTGTTGATGAAAGAATTACTAAATATCACCATTATATCTATCAATATGAAGTAAGATGAAGAAATCATTGTATACACTTACATTTTCAATAACCTTGTGCAATTACCAATCTCAGGTGGTAAAGAACCGGTGAAATTATTCGTACCAATCGATCTGAGCTCAAGAAAAATTGTTAGAATCCTTCTTGGGTCAAATTAAAGAGCGAGTTGAAAATGAGATCATATCCTTGATGAGAAGTGCTTACAATGATCTCAAATCAGTAAGCAGTCCCATTTCTTTAGGAACTGGTCCAGACAATGAATTGGAACCAAAAGTCCTGAGTTAAGGAACAAAATTGCTTAACTCTTTACAAGCTTGTTTGGTAATAGAGTAAACAAATCACTGTCTTACATCCATTGCAATCGAGTCAGATTCCCAATTCCAGGAGACAAGGGACCAGTCAAGAAATTTCCAACTAGGTTCCTGCAAGAACAAAAAAATAAGTAAAGTGAAAATTGAGTGTGTTCCAATGTTAAGTAGCTTAGTGAAGCACCATACAGATTTGTGATGTAAACAAGAGTCCAGAGATCAGCAGGAATTGGTCCATAAACATTCATACCACGAACCTTACTGTGACACAATAATTTCATTGTGAGTGAGGCAATATGTCGAACAGGTTGAAAGCAGTGAGAAATCGAGGGAAACTTACAAAGCAGTGATACGGCAAATAGTGGAGTTGACATAAGAACAGTCACATTTGATGAGAGGATTGTAAGCTACGTTGTCGATGCTGACGTTGTCGTCTATGGCGGCTCCGCTGCAGAGTTCGCCGCTTATGTTCCATGCTTCCGTCGCCTTTATATTCCACTCCCGAAAGATGTTATTCACCGCCCGACCTTAATTGTTTCCGAGTTAATATTAGTTAAATTTATTCTTCTAATTCCAACACAAAACAAAATGCAGTTACAAATATCCAAATCTTTATACTAATATTAGAATACTAGAAAAGGGTTAATTTTGACCTGAATTTTTTTAAACGAGTTGATTTATACTTTACTTTTAAAACAATGCAATTTTATACCTAAATTATCAATAAATTCAAATATTAAACTCAAATAACAAATTTTGTGCATTTTTATGAGTCAACCGTTACATTTGCTGACTCATCGGCCACACTTCATAAAACGAGCTGATTTGTACTTGAAATTTTTTGTTATTCGATTTTAAATAAATATGTAACTTTCTCAACTCGAATATGTGACTTTTATTTAATTTAGAATATTTATCGATTAATTCACACCAGTCGTTATAAATATCTCAAATACTTTAAGTTAGTTGTCATCACCTATTTTTCATTTTACTTTCATTTTTGTTAATTCTTCCTTTTTTTTCTTTATCCACTAAAACTACTCATAATTATAGAAAATAATTTATTTAAAATGATAAATGCAATCATAATTGAAAAGCTGAAAATTAAATCTAAACTAGAATTTTTTTGCCTAATTGAGTAACCAAATCCTCTAAATTTTAATTTGTTATCCAAACATAAACAATTTATTTAATTTTTGGTTAATTGCTTATAATATACATGATATAGAAAGACAATCACACATAAACTATTTTTAAAACGTGTTAGGAATGTTATAATGTGGTTGTAAGCAACCGGTAATATTACACTCTAAATATCAAAATAATCTCGTGTTCAAGCCTAAAACCTGCTAATTTTTTTAAAAAATTTTAAATCGAAATAGAAGATCGTATTTATAATAAAACGTGAAAGAGATATCCTTGACGATGGTTGTAGTCAATCGAAAATATAGTCTTAGGTTTAAAATATAAATATAATAAAATCAGGTACAAATCAGTTCGTTCTAAGAAGTTAAGGTTGATTTTTGCATTTATCTCGTTTGTCGTTTTGATGATTCACCGATGATGTGGCCGATGAGTCAGCAACCGTAACGGTTGACTAACTGCC
>KE157056.1:0-16472 GCA_000411055.1 Leavenworthia alabamica
TGTACTTACCACTTTGGACGGTGCTTTTCGCGGCAGCGTTTATGGGATTCGTCGGTTACGGAGTTCAGTGGCTTGTCATAACTCATTTTATCTCTTTACCTTATATTATGGTATTATAACTTTACTCATCTTTATTTCTTGAAAAAAAAAAATTTCTTCATTAATTAATTTTTAAAAATTATTTTCTCTACCTCTCTTTCTCAGTTATTGGGTTGATAATATTTTATGGGTTGATAATATTTTAAGGGTCGATATTTTTGTGTGTTTAACTTAAAATTTTGTTTATTTAATACAAATATAAATAAAAACTCAGTTCACTTTTTTTTTTAAATCAAGATTGGAAACAAATTTATTTCAGTTTGTTAATACGAAGTCGTCTATGTTTGAACTTTGAAGTTGTAAAGAAGACTTTGAATCTCAGATTGATTAGTTGCTTTTTCCTTAGCTTTCTTGATTTGTCCTTTCTTATTCATAAAATAATTAGTTGGTAGTATACTAGTTTGGTACAAGTCTTATTTTTTTGTCTTGGTCCGTTTAGTCTCACGTTTGTCGTTTGATGGTTGTTTCCAAAATCTACAACTAATTTTATGTATAATATGACGTCATAAAATAATAAATTTATTTATGGATCCAGTTGCAGTCTTGTTGTCTCACTCTCAGACCATATAAATAACCTAAACAATTACAACTCGATTTTTTTTCCTCAAACGTTAAATGGTGGGAACATAAGATTTTTGTGTGTGGTTGAGATCAATTGATAATAAATAATAGTATATTATTGAGTTTTTTTTCTTAGTTTAATGTTGTTATAAAAGTTAAAACTATGTGAACATTTATTTCAATGGGAACATAACACAAAACGTTTCTGCTTTTTAATATACTTTTCACCTTTGTCTGACTTTGCTAGCTTTTGTGCCAGGTGTTTCTCTGTTGTTTACTTGCTGGTTTAAGTATCTGTTGGTTCAACACAGTTTGCTTTGTACTCTGTATCAGTAACTTCCCTGCAAATAGATCGCTTGCTCTTTCTCTCACAGTTAGCTTCAATGGAGTAAGCGCTGCTTTATACACTCTTGCTTACAATGCAATCAATCCTGTCTCTCCAGAACTATACCTTCTCTTAAACGCTCTTATACCACTTGTTGTCTCTTTCACTGCCATCATCCCTATCCTTCGTCAACCACCTTTTGAGCCTCTTCCACCAGATGGAGTTCGCCGTGACTCTCTTATGTTTCTTTTACTCAATATCCTCGCTGCTTTAAACGGTGTTTATCTTCTTCTCTTTGGATCAAACTCCTCTGATTTAACCTCTTCTCGTCTTCTCTTTGGTGGAGCAATCATCCTTTTGATCTTCCCTTTATGTATTCCCGGTTTAGTCATTGCTAGGAACTGGTATCATCGCACAATTCATACTAGTTTCCGTCTTGAAGGTTCTGGTTTCATTCTTGTTCATCCTGATGAGCTTGAGTTACATAAAGGGATGCTTGCACATGAAGCTGATCGTGAAAGCTACCAATTGTTGAATGACAATGTATTGCAAAACTCTGTTAAGACTGTAACTGTAGAGGAAGATGATACTGATGAGAGTTGTTGCAAGAAGCTTATTACAAAAGATCAGCTTGAGGTATTGGGAATTGAACATTCTTTGTTGATGCTCTTACGTAGATCAGATTTTTGGTTATATTATATAGCATACTTCTGTGGTGGAACCATTGGACTTGTGTATAGTAATAACCTCGGACAGATTGCTCAGTCTTTAGGACAAAGCTCAAATACAACAACTCTTGTCACTCTTTATTCATCTTTCTCATTCTTTGGAAGATTGTTATCAGCTACACCGGATTATATCCGAGCGTAAGTGTATTCATCTTTCATTAGCTTCAAGTCCTTTAGATGATTATGAAGTTATGAATGTTTTTGTAACTTGTGCAGGAAGGTTTACTTCGCGAGAACCGGATGGTTAGCAATCGCGTTGTTACCAACACCAATCGCACTTTTCTTGCTTGCATCATCAGGAAATGCATCAGCTTTACAAGCAGGAACCGCACTTATTGGTTTAAGTTCAGGGTTTATATTCGCAGCAGCGGTTTCCATAACATCAGAGCTTTTTGGACCAAACAGTGTTGGAGTTAACCATAACATCTTGATCACAAACATACCGATAGGGTCATTGATATATGGATTCTTGGCTGCATTAGTATATGATTCTCATGGTTTCACTGGGAGCAAAACCGTGACTTCCGAGTCTGTGGTGTGTATGGGACGAGATTGTTATTACTTGACCTTTGTGTGGTGGGGATGTTTGTCTCTACTAGGACTAGGTTCGAGTCTTGTGTTGTTTATTAGAACTAGACGAGCTTATCAACGGTTTGAACAAGCTCGCATAAGTTCAAACATCGACTCTTAGTAAATTTGCCTCAACTTTGTTCATATATAGGATCTAAATTATAACAGACAGTTTTTGCTGATAATTATTTTTGTGTTTTGATTTTTTTTCTTTTAGGATTTTAGTAATTAGTGGAAAATGCAAAGTCTGTCGCATCAGATTTTTGTAAAGATATGAATAAGTCTAATCTATGACATTATGAACCCGTCCGAATCAAATCACAACATGTAAACTATTGTTTCGGTAATCTATCAATATGTGTTTTTTGAAAACAAAATTTTTTTTTATCAACATGTAAAAGTTAATAAGCCGAAATCAGATATTAATACGGCACTAAACATTTTAGTTTTTTTTTTTCAATGTAGATGACGTGGATAGCTATTCCATCGTCGATTGAATCTTCGCAGTGAAACCCCGCACTAGTCACACCACCTCTCGAGAACCATCTCTGATCTTAGCGAGCCTCGAACCCAGAGAGGGATTTCCTTAGTCCATCACAACTCTCTCTCTCCGTTCTTCGCTTCTCTCCCACATTCAACACAAATTCGATTCGACCCACACTTTTAAAAATCACGGAGACTTCTCTGATTTTTTGTAAATTCGATTTATATCTGTGAAAAATTTTCCGGATCAACAACTTCTTAATTTTCCTCAAGAGTTGATTTTGTGAGGTCTTATGGATTCTCACCCTTCCTTAATCGGAAGGTCCATTGTTAATACGAACCGATCGAGCTTAGATCTTGGCCGTTCTCCGTCTTCTTCTTCTCCTTCATCGTTATCCAAATCGATCTCCGATGCTAGTAGTCAGAGTCTTTCTTCGATCCTTAACAATCCACATGGAGGCAAGTCTGGTGTTTATGGTTCCGATGCATCTTGGGTTGGTTGGTGGTCTTCGTCCACCTTTGTAGCTCCATCTGAGTTCGCGCCTGTTGCTTCATCGAAACTTCCAGGTTCTGAACTTACCAGATCCGACTTCCATGGTTACGTTTCTTTGATCTCTGAGTCTCATAGTAGATTTGAGGATATTAGGAATCACACTAGAGAAGAGGGCTCTGGTTTTGATCAGGAGAGTCACGTTTCGGGTTTAGCTGCGTGCTTGCGTGAGGTTCCTTCACTTTACTTTAAGGAGGATTTTGCTCTAGAGGATGGAGCTACATTTCGTTCTGCTTGCCCTTTCTCGAGCCTGGCTGAGAATCTAGCGCTTCAAGAGAAGCTGTCTCAGTATCTTGATGTGGTGGAGCTGCATCTTGTTAAGGAGATCTCTGTGAGGTCAGATTCCTTCTTTGAGGCCCAAGGACAATTACAGGATTTGAATGTGAAGATTGTTGAGGGTTGTAGTAGGATTCGTGAGTTGAAAGAGACTATTCGGCTTCTGGATAGGAATTTGGTAGATTCAGCGAGACAGATACAAGAGCTTAGCTCAACTAGGATTAATATGTTGGAGCTGCAACGTAAACTGAGACTTATTTTGTATGTTAACCAAGCTCTCTCTGCACTCAAATTGGTAATTTTTCTTATTCATTCGTTTAAAGTAGCGTCAAGTGCTACTTTTGTGTTTTTTCTTAATGGAAGTTTGACTCTTTATTGTTCAGCTTGTTGCATCCGCAGATTGCGCTGGAGCTTTGGATATAACTGACGATCTGCAGAATTTGTTGGTAAATTCATCTATGATTAATGTTGCACACTTTTAGGTGATTAGGGTACTCTTTCTTAAGAAGCTAGAATGGTTTTCCATCTTTTTTAGGCTGGGGATGAGTTAACTGGTCTACATTGCTTCCGCCATCTTCGGGATCATGTTACGACTTCCATAGATTCCATAAACAGGTGTGTCTATTTTCAGGTTATGATAACTGATTGAAATAGGCTGTATTCAGTCTGCCTGTAATACTCTTTTCCGATGGATTGATTGGGAACACAGTGGGACTTAATGGGGTTTCATGTTAATTGTGCCATGTACCTTACCAAAGAAACCAACTAATTATGACTTCAATTTTGTAGAGAAGAGGTGAAAATGTGATCTAGTGACTATGTTTTGAGTGTTTTTCTGTTGAATCTCTTGGATTTTCTTAGAATTGTGAAAATGTTTGTGGGGTTTTGCTGTTGTTCAGAACAGATAGTCTCTCTATAATTTGCAAAGTCACTGTTTCGTAGTGTAAAATCAATCCATTCATGTTTTCACTGCTCGAGTCAGTTGTTGAGATGTGAAACGTAATGAATCTGTGGATGCTTTTAGATTATGATGATTATGAGTGCGTCCAGGCATGTAGCATCCTAATTCCTAAAAGTAATCAATCATAATTTACGAACTATTAATTTCCCTCCTGAACTTGTGTCTTTCATGCAGTAATGCCTTTCTAGCTAAATTCCCCTTATTATGTGATTCCTGCATTCATAGTTAGTTACTTTCGAAGGTGTAGAACCTTGTACAACCTGTAGGCAATTAGTATATTGATTTTCTTTGGTAGTGCTGTTTTGTAAAGATTTAGTAGTTCATAATATTAGTTCTCCTCCTAGATCTACCTGTCCTGTTTTCTTCTTTTTATTTGTTTGTTTGGTCTAAAATGGCTTGTTGATTTTTTCTTTGTAGTATTCTCACAGCTGAATTTATGCGTATCTCAATACATGATACTGGGGAAATAGATGTACTGATTTTATCTGCAGCAAAAATGCGGGGAACCATATCATCTAACGGGAAAACTGATGATGATGTAAGTCTCATCCTATACAAGTGCATATTAATAATGAATAAGGCGCTTCTTTCTTTTGTACTGTTTGGAGCTTGATTGTTGCTGTAAAAACTGAATTAAGATCCTTAAACTGTTGAAAGTTGTAGATTAATAGGGAAAAGAACTGCATGATTCTGAATTTTCGGCTTACACCTTTGCAGGTTAAGATAGAGGAAGAGGATACCTCTACCTTATGTGATCGCCTTCTTCCTCTAGTTATTGGATTGCTAAAAACAGTGAGTGGCCAGTCCATCATTTTTCAACATATGCTACCACTGACGTTGACAATGCTTTAGTGTTTTAGTTTCTTTGTTTATGCTCTTTCTGGTCTCTATTGTTGGTTCATAGTGCTCATTAAGTGTTTAGTTGAATTCAGTTTCTCATGTGTTGTTCTTTAAATTGTTTCGCATAGGCAAAGTTCCCCTCAATTTTGAGAATGTATCGGGATGCACTCACATCTGAAATGAAAAATGCTATCAAGAATGCAGTAGCTGAGCTGCTTCCAATCCTTGTTGCAAGATCGCTTGAATCTGACTTTTCACATGGGGAGCGCTCAGTAGATGTTGATGGTGAGATTTTAACTGTTTTAATACATGAAGATGTTCATGCAACTTAGTTTGTGCATGAAAACATAGTTGACTATATGTTTTGTACTTGAAAACTGCAAAATTTCTCTGATGGTCAACATCAAGGTCAACAGCGTAGAAAGCAACCACTGTTATCAATATACCATCTATTCCTATTTGCTTTTTAATTTTATTTTTAATCTCTATTCTCTAATTTGATTTGAGACACAACTGGGAAGTGATTTACATGGAATTTGGTCAACTGATGAAGAATGTTTGCTGAAAACTTATTTAAAGGATTTAATAGAATTGATATCCTTCTCTTAGGATAATGCATTGTACTTTGGTGGTAGTTTTCTCTCCAGAAACCATGCTTACTTCTAGTGCGGATACAATACAGGTGGTGGCTTATCTCTTGCGAGCAAGTTGAGGACTCTGTCATCTGAGGCATTTGTTAATCTCTTAACTGCTATATTTAGGATTGTTCAGGTAATATATGTATCAATTTTGGATCTTTTAACTATTTAAACAAGCATTATAAGTTACACATATATGTTGTACTTATGTTAAACATTTGGCAGCATTATTTTTTTGTTTGATACATCTACCTTATAGAGATTTAGAACCTTTCTCCCTCTGAAGCAGCTAGATGTTTGATTAATATGTAATGTGATTTCATTTCATTTAGTGAATGCAGGCACATTTAGTTCGGGCTTCGGAAGTGAAAAAGGCAATTGAATGGATCCTCTGCAATATCGATGGACATTATGCAGCTGATTCAGTTGCAGCTGCAATTGCTGTTGGTGCTGTAGCGGCTGAAACAGCGCAGGAAACAGGTCTCCAAGGCGGGTCACTAGTGTCTTCTCCATTGGGTAAGGCTACCTCAAAGGCCCCTCCATTGCAGGGAAGATCGAGTGACACATCAAGCTTGATGAACATGTCAAGAAACTTCAGGTTTTTAGTTTATTTATTTATTAATGCATTCTTCCAAATTCTCACAGCTATCTGTTACACAAGCCTTTGTTCTATGCTTGGAACTAAATTTGGCTAATTTTCTTAATTATATAGGGCTGATGTCTTAAGAGAAAACACAGAAGCTGTCTTTGCAGCTTGTGAGGTTACTCATGCTAGGTGGGCTAAGCTACTAGGGGTTCGTGCTCTTCTTCATCCAAAATTAAAATTGCAAGAGTTCATGAGCATTTATGACCTGACCCAAGAATTCATAACAGCTACGGAAAAGGTAACTGTTCTCTTCTTCATAAATGAGAGAAGCAATAGCATTGCTTATATTTGCGTGACATTTGCACTGAATCTAACAGATTGGTGGACGGTTGGGATCTAGTATTCGTGGGACGCTGCAGTCACAAGCCAAAGCCTTTGTAGATTTCCAGCATGAAGCTCGGGTTAGTCTCTGCATATATCTGTTTATTAGTTTTACAAAAAGCACAGCGACCCCTTTGTTTTGTTTCATGGCTTACAAAAAAAAATGTAGTGAAAACATGTCAGAAAAAGTTAAGTTAAGAGCTATATGACCAATCTATCTGATCTATATACAAAACAAAAGAAGAAAAAGTGGTGCAAAAGTCTAACAACTATATTGACTTCATGCCATAGATTCATATTCTGTCATCCTTTAACCATCTAAATTTTTTCATTTCAAAAGATCTAGTTGTTAATTTGTATTTTGCTTTGCTGTAGATGGCAAAACTGAAAGCTGTGCTTGATCAAGAAACATGGGATGAGATAGATGTTCCCGAAGAATTTCAATCCATAATCAGTTATCTTTTCCCATCCCAGGAGTTGATTTCTGGGAAAGTTGATAACGCTAATATTAAAACATACCACAATAATTCGCTCCCTCTCAATGGGTCTCTCACTTCAGGAACTGTGGATCAACATTCTGATTTGCACAATGAAAAATCTGAATCTAGTAAAGGTCCTTCAGTTAGTGATGCACAAGGAAAACCTACCGTCTCACCTGAGCCTCTTGAAAGAAGCAAGGCTGGTGTATCTTCAGTTCCGAATATTCAAAGTAATCAGAAGGCTCATGGGAAATCAAACCTTTTCTATCAAGGAGTTGGTTATCACATGGTAAACTGGTTAGTTTTCTTGTTATGCATTTGAATTTTAATGTTGTTATTTATGCCATTTTAACTTGTAATTTGAATGGCTGTCGATTAGGGAATATTTCTCTCAACATTCCATTTACCAGATAATACTTTTGTTGTTTTGTATGCCTTAGATGGGCTGACACTCTAACTATGTATTGTGTGCTAGGTTTAGATGATTAATGTTTATCCAGGTTTGAATTAAGTTATGCTGATGATATTCCTTTAATGTCTGCAGTGGGTTAATATTGCTCAAGATGTTGTCAGAGTATATTGATATGAACAATTCTTTGCCAGCTTTGTCCTCGGAAATTGTTCTACGTATTGTTGAAGTGTTGAGATTTTTCAACACTCGGACATGCCAACTTGTTCTGGGTGCTGGTGCTATGCAGGTATAACCTGTGAATGGAGAAAATTGTATTTTTCATTGCTTATTTAGCTTTATTGAATTTCTAACCAATAACCTGTGAACGAACGTGTTGTATACTTGTATCACCTCACCTACTTGTCTTTTGCAATCGAATTTTTTGACAGAAAGAAATTTGAGTTCTATTGATGCAAAACAGATGTAATCTGCACACTAAATTGACCTTTTGAATGGCCATCTTCATGCTATAGGTATCTGGTTTGAAGTCTATAAAAGCGAAACACTTGGCGCTTGCAAGTCAAGTAATTGACTTCACTTACACTATTATTCCTGGTAGGTTTTTTTTCCTTTTCTTTGCTAACTGTTGCACTGATAACGTGTTCAGCTGGATTAATGTTTTTGATATTGTTGTTTCTTCTCTGTAAAAGTGTTTTACTTTGTTATGCAAGCATTTTCTCAGTTTTTTTCTCAAAATTATGAGCATTGTAATTATGCTTATTTTGGTTGTTTTTTTTGTACGTGTCCGGATTGTTAGGTCTTAAGATGCAGCTTAGTCTAACCATTTTTCAGCTTCTCGATTTTTTTTAAGTCATCTCTAGCTCATTTTGCATGTACGGTGAATCGTCCCTAATACCTATTTCTTTTTGGTTTAAGAAACCAGAAGAATTCTGTTTTCAAAAGTACCTGAGACGAGAAAGCCACTGTTGTCAGTAGAGATTGATAAAGTTGCTCAGGTATGTTTCTCTCTTTGTCTTTTGGATTTTCTCTTAAATTTTAAAGGTCATAGGGTATTGGAGGTTGTTGCACACCTGATAAGGAAGTCTTTGAAAAATGTTCACACCAATTGGTTATCTGTAGATTTCTAGAATATAAGTATTTAACATGGCGGTTTTAATTTCCATTTCCAGTAACTTCAGCTTCTCATCTTTTCTCAGGATTATAGGGTTCATAGAGATGAAATATACACAAAACTGGTTCAGATAATGAGGGAAAGACTATTGGCACATCTTCATGGGCTACCTAAAGTTGTTGAGAGCTGGAACAGACCTCCAGACACCAACAAACAAACTAAAGAGTTTGCATGGCCACTCACAAGGGTGATTTATTCTCATCCACTTATCTTCTTAAGATAATAATAGATGTTTTAATGTGCATTTAATTTTTATAGGAAGTTGGCTACCTTCACCGAGTGTTGTCTGAGACATTGCATGAAGCAGATGTTCAAGCAATCTTCAGGTAAGCATATATGCAGCTTTCATAGTAAATACATTAAAGGCTACACGAATCTTAACTTTAGACTAGAATCGACTTATTGTAGGATAGTAGCCAATCCATGTATAGAAGTAGAGTTAAGTTAAGAAAAACAAACTATCTTACCACTGACAAATATAATCGTATTCTTGGCCATTAACACCTGAGATCTCAGAGACCTCGTGAACCCTGTGTATAGTTTTACAATTTGCGAGCAATCAAGATTTTATAGGTCAATGCTGAACATTTCGAAATTCTCTGCTATTTATCCTTGTTACCATCATCGACCTAGTTAAGAGAGCTGCTTTTTAGCTTTATGGTATGACACAACACATTATTGTTTCTTTCTTATAGGCAGGTGATTTTAATTATTCACACACAGACCTCTCAAACGCTTACAAATTTGGAGATAAGCTCGCCAGAGGCAAAGAAAAGGTAGTTTTATCATCCTTTTCTAAAATAAACCAACATAGCTTCTCTAACAACCATTTGTCTTGTTTTAATCAGGTTGAAGCTTCACGTTGAGCTTATCCTTAAATGCATCCGGTCATTACCATCCGACAATGCCAATCAATCAGACATCCCAAACTGGGGACAACTAGATGAATTTTTTGCACAACACTTCAGAGAAGAAGAAGGAAGCGAAGCTGAGTGATGAAGACGTCATTGTACAGCAATTTGTTTCTTCACACTTCCTTAATATAAAAAATCAGAGTTTGCCTATGAAGACGCATTACTTACTAGTCTTGTAGATTTAACGTACAGGTAACAAATTCCTTCCCTCTGCTTCCATTACGAGTGAACCCAGAACCCAAAGACACTAATGGATCAAATACAAAATATGTAGCAGCATCTTGAAACGCATGACCACGTTTTGTTCAGCTATTACATTAAAACATTGAAGAGAAATATGATGGTTTAGACCTTTAAAATGCAGGCATATTACACAGTTCTTGGCTGAGATGAATATTATATCAAATCTATGATTGTAACGAAAACTTTGGAAGCCAAAAGCATCTAACTATATCAAAGTAACGTTCTCTACTTGTTTGGATTTTTTTTCATTTGACATCGGTTGTTCATTAGTATTTTTGTTTTGTTTTTTTTGAGTTTGTAAGAGTTACGAGTGAATGGAAAGGTGTTTTTGAAAGAGGTAAGCAGTAGATTTAGACGTATATATATTCACTAATATGTGAACTGAGTTTCGCGAAATATAAAGTTTTATTGTATTTTGTTTTTATTGGTTTTAGGTTTTAGCATTAAGGATTTTAGGTTTAAATACTTGGGTAATGTGAATCCTTGCATCTACAACACGATGATAAAACTTGGGATTGATATTACAGAACAGAATGCTCTAAAGATATCCAAGTTTATATGTTTGATTTTGATTCATATTAACTTTTGGTTACTGGATTCATCTGTTCCTGAAGCGAAGATTATAATCAAAGCTCTCGAAAATAAGTTCTTGATGGATACTTCAGACAGCAACCGAGTACTAGAGATGCATGATCTTATGTATACTTTTTGCTAAAGAGCTTTGCTTAAAGGCGACATCAACATGAGGTAAATGTTATATATTGAGGAAACAGGTGAGACTTCCAACTGTTGATTCAAAGTCTAGAGTTTAAGCATTTTAATGAAAATGCTTCATCTCTGATACCTCAAGCTCTGTAACTCTCAATCAAAGTGCCGCTTAGGATTGGTATATGCATCTGATAAACCCCAGAAGACAAAATCAGATGTATCTACTACGTATGAAGTTATCGATGTTCAATCAATTTCATCTGGTTTCAACCTCATCAAACAATGGCAGTTCCAACAATATAGGCAGTGGAAGTATATCTCCCAGTCTGGGAGACAATGGTTCGGTATCTTCCGACACAACACAACTGGTTGTGTTCCCAGTCTACTGAACCCCAAAAACAGAAAACTCTATTAAAACCTTAAAGTTTAAACGAGTTAATGAGCGGACCCTGGATTTTATGTTGACAGTTTTACCCTTGTCGATTTGCTATAATTAACGAAAAAACCAAACCTCTGTTTCCAACAGCTCTAGAGATCCATGTCGATTTGCTCCTCCACTTCATCTGATGTGTCTGATTTGATCACCATCTCTTCTCTTAGGGTTTTAGTGATTTTATCTTAAATTTATTGTCTTTTCCTAAATTGCCCTCCTTCATTTACCTCTCTCCCATGGCCACCGTCGCTCTTCTTCGGTCTCTCCGCCGATATCAACTTCAGTCTTCTTATAAATTCGTAAGAAATGATCCTTAATCTCGTTCCTTTCGTGCGTGGGCTCTGATATTATCCTTTTCGTCTTTGCAAGAGTTCTGCTAGCGCCGGCGGGAGGACGAGAGAACTCCGGTTAGATGGAGTCAAAGATATCATCGCCGTTGCATCGGGTAAAGGTGGAGTTGGAAAGTCTTCTACAGCTGGTAACATCACCTCCTCTTCACTTTCTTTTATCTCTTGAGTGTTAGAGATTCAAACTCTTAAATGTTTTGTCAAATTCGGTTGATGTAGTTAACTTAGCTGTTGCATTAGCCAACAAATGTGAATTAAAGATAGGGTTGCTTGATGCGGATGTATATGGACCATCTGTTCCAATTATGATGAAGATCAATCAAAAGCCTCAAGTAAACCAAGGTAGCTTATAGATAGATTGATACCTCTTGCATTTCTAGTTATTGTATTTACATCTTTATTGTAATCTCTGGTTTTGAAGATATGAAGATGATTCCAGTTGAGAGCTATGGAGTTAAATGTATGTCAATGGGACTCCTTGTTGAAAAAGATGCACCACTTGTTTGGAGAGGTCCTATGGTCTGTTTCTTTCATACTCAAAATCTGATAGAAACTTAGTAAACCTTTCGTTCTATAATCAAGCTAGTGGTTACAGGTAATGAGTGCTCTTGCTAAGATGACAAGAGGAGTTGATTGGGGAAATCTAGATATTCTTGTTGTTGATATGCCACCTGGAACCGGTGATGCTCAGATTTCTATTTCTCAAAACCTCAAACTCTCAGGTTTGTATATATATTTACATATTTCTTTGTAGCATATTTGAGTTGTGTAGTCTTGTAGTTAAGAGATTGTTTGCTTATGTGTTCCAGGTGCTGTAATTGTATCAACTCCACAAGATGTTGCACTTGCTGATGCTAATCGAGGAATCTCCATGTTTGATAAAGTTAGAGTACCTGTAAGTTCATCTTCTTTATATTCTTTGCCTGCTTGGGAACATATCTTTCGTTCTACCTGCTTAAACCTTTTCTTTATTTTTCTTACAAGATCTTGGGACTTGTGGAGAACATGAGTTGCTTTGTTTGTCCTCACTGTAATGAACCTTCTTTCATATTTGGGAAAGAAGGAGCACGTCGTACTGCTACAAAGAAAGGTTTGAAACTCATTGGTGAGGTAAATAATCGAAAGCCAAAAACCCATTGTTTTTACGATATTTCAATGCTTTTAAGACCCTTGTTGAATCTCTCTGTGGCTTTACATGAAATATTATTTGGTTGTCTATATAGATTCCCCTTGAAATGACAATCAGAGAAGGTTCTGATGAAGGTGTTCCTGTGGTTGTATCTTCACCGGGTTCTATAGTGTCAAAAGCTTATGAAGATCTAGCTCAAAACGTGGTGAAAGGACTCAAGGAGCTAAGAGATAATCCAGATAATGAGATTCAAATGAAGCTAAACGTTCCACATTGATTCTAGAACAAGCCATGAGAGCAAGAGGCTAACCAAAGTTTGTGTTGCTGTTTGCATTTGCAGGTGACAAAAACAATAGAGGTTTATACAAATCAGCATAACATATTTGTTGAAGCTTTTATTTATTAGATAGTTAGATGATGAATCTGAATAAGACATGTAGAAATCACTTTATAGCTATGTCACAATGTTGAAGAGAACAAAAATAACATTCAATTTTCTGTGTAAGACAAGTTGAGATCACCAAATTACCCCATCATCTTCTTCTTCATCTTGATCTTCAAATTCTTCAAGATCCTCATCACCATAGCGTTCTTCATCTCCTCTATACATATCTTCATTACTGTAATCCTCGTTCCAGTCTGGTTCTTCTACTTCAGAATCCTGATATTTCAAAAGGCTTACTTCACAGCTTTGCTTTGAATATTCCATTTGGTCATCAACAACAATTAATGGTTTCTCAAGTCTATTAGCCCTCTTTGGAGAGTTCTACAAAGATACAAAAACACAGAAGAGACTAAGTAAAGAAACAAAGGTCTATTCTATCACCAAAAAAAGCTGATATATCTTAAACTTTGAATTCTGCATAAATGATAATTTACAAATGGAAGATGGCTTAATCAACAAAGTTACAGATAAAGCTAGAAACAGTGTTAAACTTACAGGATCAAATATATTATCCAAGACATCAAAACTGATTTCGGAACTTGGTCTCTGCATGAAATAAGACAAGAGAATATGTCAGATAATAAATTTAACAACAGATGAAGCAATGGTAACACTCACTGACCTTTTTATTATCACTTTGTGCAGTGGTTTTGGTTATGGTTGCAGAAGTTTTCTTAGTAGGAGCAGTCTTATTAGCAAGAGGACCCTTCTTTATCACAGTGGTTACTTTCCTCTTCTTTCCCTTATAATAAATAAAATGAAAAATCATTAACAAGAAAGTTCACTTAAGAAGAGAGATTTAAGAGCAAAAAAACCTTTTGGAGTTCAGGGTTCATCAATTCCCACGCTATCTTATTCAGAAGATATTCTTTTTTATTATTTAAACAACCAGCAACCTGATGAGCAACAATAACCATCAAAATCAAAACAACATTACAGAGTAAAAGAAAGTAAAAAACTTGAAGACAACACAAAGTGAAACTAACATAGTTATGGACTTGCATGTTAACAATCAATAGCTGGTTTGACCACAATCCAGGAACAAATTGTTGTTTGTTAACAAAGATTAGATGGGATTCAAATTCCACATGAAGAAATTATATTCTCTCCTTAATCATAGGCCATAGCATGTGTAGAAATATGGCAGGAGCTACATACAATAAGCATCAATAAAAAGGTTATACTTTACCTCAGCTTCACTGATATAAGATAAGTTATTTGCAAGATCATCATCAGACTTTGGACAAGGGAAAGTTCCTGAAAAGTCAAAACACATCATTGTTTTTCTAAGTATTTACCGGAAAATAACAGACATCATAATCCTAAAACATTGAAAGTCCTGTGTGTGTTTTTACCTCTGTTTAGGTTAATAGCCAATGACTTAGAGAGTAAAGCTTGAGTAACCGATGTAGTGTTTTTTGAGAGTGGCTTTACTGATTTATCCACCTGAAAATTTTGATAATAACAATGATTAGAAAATACTCAAAAATATGATTTTTATGCGAAGATGTGAATGTATATAACTAAAACGAAGTTCATCCAGATATATACAAATGTAAAGTTTTGTATGAATGCCAAAAAAAGGACCAAACATGTTTAAAGAACATCATGCTTAACGAATCAGATGTATCTCCACTCGTCTGTCAAAATCACAAAAGCCCTAAAATTTAATATACACTGAGATTAAAAAAAGAGAGAAGTTTTACCATTCTTCACGAACCTAATGTGGAGAAGCTTGATCGCTGGTGAGAATTAAGATTTATTATCAGAAACCAAGTATGTATTATCAATGAATAAGATCGACATCGGTCGGAGTCTCGGAGAAGCTAATTTATACCTTCTCTTTTAATTGATACTTGGTTTTATTCCAAATTTTATGAAGTAACACGTGTCTCAATATAATTGGTTATAAGTTTTGCCACGTATGCATGTACACTTTAAAATAATAAGGTATTTTTATTTGTACCCTCTTATTATCAAAATCTCGCTTTTTCCCCCAAAAAAAACAAATTGAACATTGGATCTTTCTCTCGTTTCACTGGACGCTGCTCTAATTGGTTTAAGGGTTTTGTTATATTATTTCTGAACATGTTCTATTTTGCTGCTCTGATAAGGTTTTTGCTGTTGGAATGTTCTGTAGTTTTTTGTTAGTTTTCTTAGTTATCTTACTATATGTTACGAATTTGAAAACATGTAACAAATGGTTATGAGATGAACCAAAGCTAGAGACATATAATAATCAAATCATACCAAATTCAAAAGTTTTGGTTTGGAATATGAATAGACTGAAAGAGAGGGAAACAAAAGAGCGCGGGAAAGGGAGAGAGGGAAAGAGTAAGAAATAACTAAATAGTTTATTTTTCCATCCTTAAAGTCTCAAAACATTTATACTTTTACCCCAATTGTTTATAATTAATCAAAATAATCATCGTGGTTCGGGTCATAAATTACAATTTACACCGGATCACTTCTTCATCTTTCGACTTCTCCAGAGCCCGTTCCTAGGGTATTGTGATATATTCAATCGCACTAAAATGTTGATGTTTTAACTTCTCTGGTCTTCATCAAAATCTAGCCTTTTACTTACTGGTAATACATGATAATCCCAAAGATTCTTCTTTTTTTTTTTTGTTTATATGAGTTTTGATTTCTGCAAAATTTCTTTGTAATTTTTGTGATATTTTGTTAAAATAATTTAAGAAAACTAAGGCTATGGACTTGTTCTCTTGACTTAATGATTTGCATGTATGGTTTAAGATTCTCCAGTGACTTCATAAAATTTATAAGCTAAAGATCTGTTATTTTATATCTATGGTTTTGTTTTTTGTTTATATTCTTATGAACACTTTTGTTTCTTTTGCTTCTTTGATTGATATTTTTGTAGAGAACCATATCATTTGAAGGATTCTGTTTGAAGACATGGAATGTAACAAGGAAGAAGCTATAAGGGCAATGGATATTGCCAAGATAAAAGTTACAGAAAATGATTACATTGGAGCTAAAAAATTTGCTAACAAGGCTCAGGAACTGTATCCAAAGCTTGATGGTTTGAAGCAAGTATTGATGTTGATTGATGTTTATATCTCAGCAGGGAATAAAATCAGTGGAGGTGAATCTGATTGGTATGGGATTCTTGGTGTAGATCCATTAGCTGAAGATGAAATAGTGAAAAAACAGTACAGGAGGTTAGCTC
>KE157056.1:16491-55684 GCA_000411055.1 Leavenworthia alabamica
TGGTAGAGGTAAAAGCAATAAGCCCACTTCGAAAGTCAGTACCTTTTGGACAATGTGCAACAAATGCAGCACACAGTATGAGTATATAAGGGTTTATTATCTTAACAAGACTGTGCTTTGTCAAAATTGCCGTGGGACTTTTACTGCGTCTGAGAAAGAGGAAACACCACAAGCAACAAACAAGAACTCATATGATACTTCTTGTGGGAGAGACTCTTTGTCAAAAATGGGTGGAAATGTGGCAAATCAAACAGAAGGAGTGAGAAGAAAGGTTAGAGAGTCAGAAGAAAAGGATGAAGAAGCTGCAAGAGGAATTGCAAACTCTAAGTTGAAAGTAGAAGAGAGGGTTTTTAAGAAGTTGAAGACAGATGATTATGCAGAAGCAAGTAGTGGAATTAAGGTTTGAAGTACTCTTTCACATTTAGAAGTTGAATCCTTTCCTTGTTGGTCCTATCTTGTTTTTTTGTCTACTATATATGAATATTTTGCATCTAGACAATGAAATGTGCAGTTGAACAAGGGTAGTTCTTCCTTAATCATCTTCTATTTAGAGAATCTGAAATGTCAAAACTTTATTTTATTTCGGTTAAAAATGTGTGTTTTGTATATCCTCAAAAGTTTTTGAACTGGGTTTAATGTGTTTCGAGAACTAAGATTTATTTACAAAAGAGTAGAGATCCAAATCTCAACATGAAATATCTTCACATACAACTTTTTTCCAATGCTATTAAATTTCCCAGCGCAACAAAACAAAGAGATGCAAATACACAAAGTGACAGACCAAAAGATCTATTTTAAGATAAGTGTGTCATAACATATATAACTAAGCACAACATGATGAACTCACTGTCCTATCCACGGCCCTGTCTGGGAGAACCATTCCCGTAGGGTTTTCTGTTGGCTGTACTCGCGGTAGCCTTCTTGCTATACAAGTAAAAAAAAAGTATGATCAGGATTAATATGAGTAACTAAATTTTGTTTGAATTGGTTCTCTGAGTGCAATAAAGCTCACCTATTTCATAAAATATCTCTTTGACATTAGCAGCGGTTTTAGCTGAAGTTTCCATGAAGAAAAGATTGTTTTCTTGTGCATATGTTTGTGCCTCCTTCAAAGAACCAAGATTGTGAAATATTAGAAACTAGGCTAAGCAGTGAGATTCAGAAGTGTTGTAACATATAAATATTGTCTATGAATGTGTATTGTAATGCTAAAGTGTCAGATTCTATCTGACACACAAGAGATCAGATGTTTGGTCTTTTTAGGTGGCTTGGTTTGTCAGGTTAGTGTCATATAAGGTACATAGTTATTTTACAACAATGAAATAACACCTAATGGTTGTCCCTATCAAACGTGTCAAGTGAGAAATCCAAAACTATAACTAAACATATTCCACATGATGGATCAGCCATATTACACATTGCGCAACTTTAAACTTGACAGCAAACTCCAAACCTCATAATGAGAAAAAATCAGTCAGGACTCAGGAAAGAATAGGATTTGCTAACCTCTGCAGTCACCTTCCTTGCATCTAACAAATCAGATTTGTTTCCAGCTAGAGCCATCACCATATTAGAGTTACCTATTTCATACACAGTTATTTATATAGTCAAACTCACATAAAGAAACTAAACCTTGACAAGGAACTGCAACTAAAACGTATCGAAACTAGAACTTAGGTAATAAGCAATAATACCTTGTGCTTGCAGTTCTTCAACCCATTTCTTTGCCCTCTCAAACGAGGCCTAACAAAGGATAAAAACAAAAAAACTTAACTTAGTAGAAAGCCACTAATTTGCATGATGCAACAATAGAGAGATCATAGGGGTTTTGTAGACTCTGTACCTGATTTGTGACATCAAAAACAATGATAGAAGCAGCAGCACCTCTGTAATACATTGGAGCTAAACTATGGTAACGTTCTTGACCAGCTGTATCCCAAATCTCAAACTTCACAATGGCATCATTCACAGCTAATGTTTGTGAGAAAAAAGCAGCACCAATGGTTGATTCCTATAAATATCAAAAAGTCAAATACAGAAGAATGTGAACAAACAAACAACATGATCCAACATAGAACAACCACAAAACCTGGAACTCAACAAACTGATCTTTAACAAAACGTAACACAAGACTTGATTTTCCAGCCCCAACATCTCCAAGTAAAACCTAATAGGCTTAATCAATTACATAACCAAATCAAATTTTATATAAGTAAAACAATCTAATGGAGCTAAGAAGAAGGATCAAAACACAGACCAATTTGGCGTTAATGCTCTTGTTTCCAGAGGTAGTCATTAGAATCGATCAGAAGAGAATCAGAGCTCGATAATCTTCAGATTGAAAATCAAAAAACAGGAGACGATGACAAGTTCCAAAAGGCCAGAAATGAGAGCTGAAACGCGTCGTCAACAACCAACTAATCTTCTTCCTCCTCCAGAAACTATTTATTATATTTTATTCTCTTTCCAGGAAAAAAATAAAACAATTAAAAATAAAGAAATAAATGATACACGGCAAATTAATATAACACGAAATGTACGAATATATTCACATTTCGGATAAATAATTTTAATGTACTAATTTTCCGGTTAAGGTCGGTTTACGGTTTGATTTAAGTATTTTTTGGGTTTATTTGGTTTTTCATTGTGCTGATCACATCTATTGTTGTTTAGATCAAATTTCTTTAAAATAATTATGATGTAATAAAAGATAATAAAAATTATGAAAAAAACTAAGCATTTTTTTAAAAAAGCTTTGTTGATAGTGAACAATGAACTTGTAAGGTTCTTCATCAGACCTTTTATATTTACATTAAAAAAAAACATTTACTTCAATGTCTTTTCTCAAGAGTTTTCTTCAAACCCTTAACTATCTTACCAAACCACATCAAGTTCATGACACTCAATACAATCGGTACAATCAAAACCAGTAAATAACCGAATGTATGCATCTGTACCACCTGCCAAACAATTCATATATCAAACCGGTTTGGTTTTGAGATAATTTATATTGAAATCTTGGTTACCTGATCATAGTGTATATAAACATGGTAAAACATGTAAATGAACAGAATAATTCTTGCTGTCTGCAAACAAAACATAAACTTTTCAGACAAATAAAAATTTTAAATTCTAATTAACATTTTCACTTATATCAACTCACCAACCAAGCCAAGAAAATAGCAAATCCATTAATAAGATAAGCTTTAGATCTTTTCAAACCAGTAATATCAAGATACCATCTAAGATTAATCTCTGGTGTTGTAACTTCAGAGATCAAAACCATATATGTATAAACTTGAGCTTCTCCATAGAACAGAGAATACGCAACAGCTGTTGCAGATAAACAATGATGTAAAATCTGGAAAAAAAGTAAAGAAAAATCAAGATTGTTGTTAAGTAAATGAAACCAAACAATATTATAACTCAAAGACTTACATATTCTAATCCTCCTAAAGAAGGATAAAACCGAAAGATCATTCCAAGATCAGCAACAAAGTAACCAAGTGATACCTATATAATCATAAACATGACAATAAAAGTCACATGCATGGATCAAGGAGGATTATAAGAGAGACATGATTAAAAAAACTTACTCCTAAACCAAAGTTAGAAAGAGATGAGTTACGAAACACCATAAGACCTTGAATGCTTGTTTGGTCAGTAAACAAATCAGAGAAGAACACAAAGTAAAATCCCAGAAATGAGATAAAGATTGCATGTACTGTAGAAATCCCCCTGTTAAATTATATATATATTATAAGCCAAAATTTGATGAATATATATACATATATATGGATTCATTTACCTGTTGTTCCATTCAATTCTTTGTATTTTGGTGAGAGCTGAGTATGATTTGGTATGAATTGAGCTGAACAACACTGTAAGATCATGTACCTGTTAATGAAAAGAGTTCAAGTTACAATGTTTTAAAAAAACAGAGTGAGAAAATGTAAAGAGAAGTAAAAATTTACCAATTTGCAGAGAAGGATTCCGACAAGAACACAAGTATATGGAAGAAATGGATCTGTTAATAAATAAATTTCAATAAAAGCTTCTGCTTGTGTTTGGTAAGACTTGATCTCCATTGAGTTGAGTATGTCTAGTTCTCAAAAGACTCTGTTTTAAAGCAAAAAGGTTCAGATTTTTAATAAAAAAGATGAGATAGGAGCAACGAACACGTGAACCGGGAAAAGTTGCGGAAGAAACGATAAGAAGATGAAGGAGAAGGACAATACAGAGACTAAGCCAAAAAAATAAAAATCACATATCAGAAATGAACAAAAAAATGATCAGTAATGAAAAAAACACAAGAACTATCGAGAGAGAAGACACCTAGCGAAAAATAAATATATATTTTTTCCTTTGTTTATTTCAGAAACTAAAAAAATAAAAATAAAATGAGGTTTGGTTTAAAGGATGATTCATAATACGTAATACGAAGGAAACAAAGCAGAACAAATAAGTTAATAGTTCAATTGATTCATACATTAACTCAAGAATTGGTAACGTTTATATTAATAAGTAATAACACGATTTTGTGCGATTTGTTTATCATTTTGACACGTCTAAACTTGACAAGTTTATTAATTTGGTATTTAAGTGGTGAAATATCTCACGTTAAGTGTTTTAAGGCCATGTTTAGATGATTCACTTTTTAAAACTATCCATAATGTTAGGATTAAGGTCTAATTCCTTTTAACTAACGAGTAAAAATAATAATTAAGGTCTTTCTAGTACATTACAAAAGTTAAGGGGTTTTCCGGTATTTTCAACAAAACTTAAGCCCCTAACAAGTTTCACTTAAAACCATGTGTAATAAACCTATAGAACAGCTAAACTAACACTGCCACAGTTCATGTTTGGTTCTCTAAGGTCTCTCTAAGAGA
This sequence comes from Leavenworthia alabamica, assembly GCA_000411055.1. Classification (NCBI taxonomy): domain Eukaryota; kingdom Viridiplantae; phylum Streptophyta; class Magnoliopsida; order Brassicales; family Brassicaceae; genus Leavenworthia; species Leavenworthia alabamica. The sequence goes on from KE157056.1 coordinate 21,381, forward strand.
AGAATCTGGTGATGAACCAGAAAGACAAGACCGTGCAATCTTAGCCTCCTTGTCTTTACTATATGCTTTTTTAACATCATTCTTCAGCTCGTTATATCTCATCCGTTTCAATCTTCTTTCTTTACCAGAGCCTTTCTCAGGATGTGACATATCAGGGATGTCTTCATCCATATACTCATCCATGTACTTATCAAGAACCTCAGAACAAGATGGGAAATACCTTCGACCTGTCTCAACTGCATTGTCAATGAATATGAATCAGTTGAGGTCAAAGAACTTGAGAGTAAAGTGTCTCTTTTACCTGTTTTCATGAGAGCTTCCATACGTGTAAGCAGTCTCTTCGTTTGAACGTAAGGCGTTTCATTCAAATCAACTTGACCTAAGTTTCCAGTAGTACCACCATTTGATGGTGGTGGAACAAGAAGACCTGTACACTCGCTTGTCTCTTCAACATTAGCAATGTCCATAGCTACATTGGCTTCTGCTGGAAAAAACAACTGAGCAAGTCCCACTACAACAACAATACAGAGTTTTACTAAGAGCCATAAACCTTAAGCTAATGAGCTATATATATATATCGGGTTTAGTTAGTACCTCGCTTTTCTAAGTATAACAACCTCATGTGAAGATCCTCGGGCATCGAATGGGAACAAGAAGGTGTATCTCCACTAGCCAATGGATTCCTTCTAATCTCCCTTTCCAAAAGATCGATACATAACCGGTCTTTACTTGGTTCTTTCCCCTTTGAGGTTTTGGTATGATAATCTTTTGGTCTAGTGAGTCTTCTACATATATTAACCGCACTGCGTCCATCAAAGGTGAAATCTGAAGCATTAGCTCCTTCTTTAAGAAGTGATATGATAATTGATGGCTCTCTACGCATAGCAGCAAAATGAAGAACAGTATAACCCCGAGAATTTCGAAAATTCACATCAGCCATATTAAGAGCAAGAACTTGAGTCACAACTTTTGGATCACTGTAAGCTACTGTATAATGTAGACCATTGGCTTGGTCTAGAGTTATATCTGACTCAGTTAAAAGAAGCTTCACTAGTTCAACATCATCTGAATCCAATGCCTTGAGTACTTTCCCTGTTCTCTCTACCGATTTATCCACTACTTCGGGTATGTTCATCGACTTAACTCGAAGCTGTTTGATTCTTTCTGATACTTTCAAAGGAAGCTCTTTTTCAATGCAGAATCTGTCTAAATCTGATCTAGCTACTCTTTCTATGCATTGATCAAGAAGCTGAGTCAAATCACAATGAAACGCAACTAAGAGGATTGGAATAACATTCTCAACTAGTGACTTCTCAACATAGTTACAAAGCCTCCGCTGCAAACACATCAACACACAAACAATAAGGTCTTAAATGAATCGAAAAACCGATAATTTACAAGAACGAAATTTGACATAACAGACCTGAAATGAAGATACCAAGTCTGGCATTTGGAACACATATGAAGCATACATCAACTCAACAGCAAAATCAATGGCAGGTTTACAAGAATCATGAGCACAAACTGTATCAACACAAGTAGAAACCTCTATAGGAAAAGGCTTTAACCTTCCAGTATAGATATAATTCAAGAAATGAAGAAACGCTTCACGTCCCACATTACCATAAGGTAACAAATCTTTCATATAATACTTTGGTTTACTCTCACTCTTTGCATTACTTTCTTCTTTATCTTTATTAAACAACTCAAGAAAAAACTTACTCCTAGCAGCTAAAATGCATCTATGAACACTCACAGGGTGAGCTGCTTCATCAATAATGATCTCTGCGTCACTATAATCACAATCTGGATTAGTTAGAAGCTGTTCCAAGTTAGAACTAAGCTTGACTAAGCTCACAGCTTCAAGATTAGTAGATAAGTGATGATTAGTAACAACTGGAGAAGGATTATATAAGTGAGAAGATGTGAAGCTTATAGATGAAGATGGTTCCATTGTAGTTGCAGCCATTTTACTATTTCCAGCTCAAAGGTTATGTCTTTGATCTCTTAAAATCCTCAATCTGAATCATCAACTGAGCAGTAACTGGATCAAAATGGTCATCTGGTTTTGGAGCTATGAAACCATAAATATGAAATTAATCAACCCCTGAAAAAAGATCAAAACTTTATTAAAGAATCAATCAAGCAAACACCTTTGAGAAATGGTTTTAAGAAAAAGTCAACGAAAATGGTGGATGAAACAAACCTAATTGAAGAATCTTAAAACATAAGAGGAAGAATATATAAATGAGGGTATTCTTCAAAATTAATGATCAAGTGGAAGAAAGAATAAGGATATGAATCTTCTCAGAAATTATTGGAGAAAAATTAGAGGCTAAAGGTGAGAGAGATAAGAAGGGACTAGTCTTTGTTAAGAACTCAATAATTTTGTGGGACTTTAGAAATTAAATAAAATATTGTTTGGAAAATTATGGAAAGAGACAAGAGAAAAGACTGAATAGTAAAGTCATTAGATAGAGTCTTTAAAATTGTCATGACGATACAAAAAAATCGTAAGCAATGCTGTCATCAGTTGAGAACCAAACTTGACTTGTGGTGAAGTGGGTCAATGACGTATTAAAAAACGTCAGCTTTGAAAAATATACACAAATGACTTTAGAAACAAGCCCAAGGGTTTGGAGTCATGGGTGTGTTAGATTGAGAGTTGTGGTGGAAAGCTTGTGGTTTGGTCGGAGGATAAACAGGCCTGTTTCTGTCGGCCCAAATTGTAAAAACCCGACAAAGCTGATTTACCAAAGGCCCAAAGAACTTATGATACGGGCCTGAGGATAAATTATGATTCTATTTTCATCGATCAAGAAAATATATAAACTATTATATGCATACTTGTCAAATGTTTAAATATATAAACCTTTAAAAAATAATTCTTAAAAAATGTGTTGAAACCCTAAATCGAACCCATAACCTCCAAATTTTTATGTTACTCAAATTAAAATATTTAAAGGTAAAATATCTTAATTAAACTTTTAATTCAAAAGTAAATGAAAATTCTTAATTTAAAAATATATAAAGTTATATATTTTATTATTTTTTAAATTCTAATTTTATTCATATAAATTATATTTTGAACGAAAATAATTATTATATTATTTATTATCTAGTATAAAAATTAATGTCCTTCAAAATAAAATAAAATATAATTTGTGTAAATATATTTAATAATATGTTAATTCTAATTTATATAATTAATATACCATAAGTTTATATAATTTTAAGTTAAACATTTTAAATTAATAGTTTATTTACTTTTGAATCAAAATTTAACTAACATGTTTTAAATTTAATATTTTAATTTGATTAATATAAAATGTTCAAGATATATTTATATATATATATATATATATAATGCATAACAATAGTTGTATATATATCGAAATATAAAGAATGCATAATAATAGTTGTATTGAAGTGGTAAAGTCATGTTCCAAAAATTAGAAGATTATGGGTTTGAGTCCTAATGATGTTTGTTTCATGCCGAGTCATCCATGACATAACTATTATATACCTAATCAAATTACATATGATTTGCATTGTTTAGACTTAAATCTAAAGAAATAGGTAAAGTAAACGTAGTTGAACAAAAAAAAACTTAAAGTAAACGTTGCAGACAGTTGACTAACATAACTACTATTGAAGATGCATTGACTTCGAACATGGCATGAACTATGCATTAATGACATAAAACTTTATTATCAAAATAATTTACTACTTACAAAAAACTAATGTGTCTGTACAACAAATCTCTGTTACTTATTAGTTCGGAAATATTTTTTGACACTATGAAACTGTTGTTTAAAATAAAGTATATATAGTGTGAATTAAAAAATACAACAAAAAAACAAATAGGACAATTCTCTTAAATACCATTAAATTTATTTTATATTCTATTTACTAACATATTGTCTTTAAAACCAAATTTTAATCTAATCTATAACCAACAAAATGCATATACCAAGTCCATAATATTATGATAGTATGATACTATGCCAAATTTCCTAGATTTTTCAATTCAAAATACACTGACAGTAAATAAGTTATATTTTATATGTATAAAGATGCAGGCAATATTTTTCATTGTCCGAGAAGTTATGATTAAAAAGTTTATGATATGTTGTGGGAAACATATAATGATACAAAAATCAATAATATATAGTTAGAATGCCTTCAAAATAAATCAATTGGGTTGTTGGCTAATTGCAGATACCTAAAATAAAAACAATGGACCCAAGTTGTTGGACGTAGAATCAGCTAACCCATATTATTATTATTTTAAAATTCATGTAATTTTAATGTGTGAATTTTTTTACACCATTTTAATGTGAATTTATTGTCAAAAAAACCCTGAAAATATCCCTAAAATTACAATAAATCTGAATCACACATGTTCTGTATCAAAATTTTGTAATCTTTATATATATATATATATATATATAAGGTTACTTATAATTTTATTAGCTATATAATAATCCTCTAACAAACACAAATAAAACTAAACTTTTATTTAATAAATCTTAAAACATATTTTAAAAATTGAGTAATTCCTTATAATACCATCATTTATAGTTTATAGGACAAAATTACATTATTCTTTTAATTAGACATAAATACCACTTTCTATTAAAATTATATTTTTAATTTAATGTTAGGGTTGAGTATTTAGTGGTTGAGTTTAATTTTTTATTGTTTGGGTTATTATTTAGTGGTTGAGTTTAATATTTATTGTTTGGGTTTTATGTAATTTTTCTAAAATATAATCAAATTTTTAATTCAATTAAATTATTAAATGGTACTTTTGTATTAAATCAATTTTAATACTATTTGTGAAAATTAAACTTATTTTGGTAGTATTTAAAAGAATTGTCCTTTTAAATTTAACATTTATAGTTTTAAAGTAAATATAAACGCAATAGTATTTTGTAAAGCATATTTACCATATTTTTAAATATTTTTAAAATTTGATAGGTGAGATTTCTTTTTAATTAGTACTAATTAAATTATTTTATCATCCCACAATAGTAGTAATCAATCATATTCGTCATCAGCAACAATAAATGGCATGGAACACTCAGGCACACATTACTATATAAACCGACTCATCCAAGACCAAAACATTAAACACAAAACTCCAAAAAAACAATGGCTTCCACTTCAACACATCTCATGAAAACAATCTTCCTCGTACTTATCTTTGTCTCTTTCTTAATCTCTCCCACAACATCAACAACACCTGAAGAATGTTCAAGTGAGTCATCAAACCCATGCATAAACAAAGCTAAAGCTTTACCTCTTAAAATCATAGCAATCATTACAATCCTCATTGCAAGCATGATTGGTGTTGGAGCTCCTCTCTTTAGCCGTTCCGTTCCGTTCCTCCGACCAGATGGAAACATTTTCACTATTGTTAAGTGTTTTGCTTCGGGCATCATTCTTGGAACTGGTTTCATGCATGTTTTGCCTGATTCTTTTGACATGTTGTCATCTAAATGTCTTGAAGAGAATCCATGGCATAAGTTTCCGTTCTCGGGTTTTCTTGCTATGGTGTCTGGTTTAATCACTTTAGTCATTGATTCCATGGCTACGAGCCTTTATACTAGCAAGAACGCAGTTGGGATCGTGCCACATGGTCATGGTCATGCCCCCGCAAATGATGTTATAATCTTACCAATAAAAGATGATGATTCTGCTAACGCACAACTCTTGCGTTACCGAGTCATAGCTATGGTTAGTATAGATATATTACTCAATATAATTATGTTTTAGTATTTGATTCATATGAATATTTAGGTATTGGAACTTGGAATCATAGTTCACTCTGTGGTCATTGGACTATCTCTAGGAGCAACTAATGACACATGCACCATTAAAGGACTCATCGCAGCTCTTTGTTTTCATCAAATGTTCGAAGGCATGGGTCTTGGTGGTTGCATCCTTCAGGTTTATTAAATTATATTTTTTTAAAAATTATTCTATGAGTTCTCTCTAGTAAAATCTAAAATTAATGTTATATATTAACAGGCTGAATATACGAATATGAAAAAATTTGTTATGTCATTCTTTTTTGCGGTGACAACGCCATTTGGAATCGCGTTAGGAATCGCGTTATCAACTGTTTACAGAGATAATAGCCCAAACGCTTTGATCACTGTTGGACTTCTTAATGCATGCTCCGCTGGATTACTTATCTACATGGCTCTTGTTGATCTTCTAGCTGCTGAGTTCATGGGACCTAAGCTTCAAGGTAGTATCAAAATGCAGTTCAAATGCTTTCTAGCGGCTCTACTTGGCTGTGGTGGCATGTCAATACTCGCCAAGTGGGCTTAACTTATTCTCATTTACTAAAAAAAAACGTTTTAGGTATAAGTCTCGAGTCTCTATCGGGTTTTTTCCATTACAAAACACTTACGTGGTACTATGATACTATCTATCATGAACATGTCTTTTGGTAGATATAGTTCTTGTCGTGTAATGTTTACGTTGTTATATAAAAATAATAAAACTTTACTTATTTTATCATTAAAATGTCTATATAACGAAAAGTCAGTAACTGTGTAATCTAAATATGGTATAGCTTTAGCGTATATAAATGCCAAGGTTAGTTCTGAAATCTATGTTTACTAGATGTGACGACTCAAATGCCTAATAAAAATGAAATCTAAAATTGAATTATTATTTTTTTACTAAAGAAATGTATAAAAAGTTTATTTTTCAATTGTGTACATTCAAAGTTAAATTCATTTAAATTTTTATAGAAGTTTTAATTATTTATAACATTTTCAATTTTAAATAATATGATTAACCAAAATTTTAAATAATAATATATCTGCCCATTGTTATTTGTTTTTTCTTTCTCCAACAGATTCAAATTCCTCATGTTAAAAGATACATAGAGTTTTTAAATAACCAAATTTACTAATATAATATTTGTGAATTATATATAAATATGGATTTTTTTTTTTTTTTGGTGGAGTCCTGAGGTCTCAGTTAACTACTCTTAAACCTTTTGTTGACTATTTGGACTGACTCTGAGAAGCTCGTACAGCCTTTTCCGCCGCCGCCGGGAAAATCATCACTGTTAGTTTTCTTCTCTTCGTTTATATTTTTGCCTGCTGTAATCGAATTTACCATTTACACGCTTCACTGTTGTAGCGAATCAGTGGTTCTTAGTCTATTGATTCATTGAGTGGCTTTGTTTTTTTTTTGAATTTGAAGATTGAGGAGCTTCGATCGAATCTTTCATTGTATTGAAAGTGTATAACTAACTATGTGATTTTGTAGTAGGTATATGCGATAAAATATGGCGACGAATCTGAAGCCGTTGTTGACTGTTTCTCCGATGAGTAGTACGTCGAGTAGATTTGGAAGTTTTCCGCCGAAATGCTCTGTTCGTGTCCCGAATCCGTCTTGTCTACGACGGCGACTAGTATTGCCCAAGCTTAGACGGACAATTGGTGGTGGTTTGAGTCGATGTGAACTTCATGATTTTCATCTATCAGCTACAGCTACTACTGGTTAGATTTTCTGATTATGAATGCTGAAATTGCAATCAAAATGTGATTTGCTCTCAATTTGGTTGCAGTTGGAGGAGGTGTATCTACTGAGAATTCTGTGGAACAAGTTAAGATTCCTAAGGGTGAAATGTGGAGTGTTCACAAGTTTGGTGGGACCTGTGTGGGAAACTCTCAGAGGATTAGGAATGTTGCTGAGGTTATAATCAATGATAATTCAGAAAGGAAACTTGTGGTTGTATCTGCAATGTCTAAGGTGACAGATATGATGTATGACTTAATTCGCAAGGCACAGTCGCGGGATGATTCTTATTTATCTGTATTGGAAGCTCTTCTGGAGAAACACCGGTTGACAGCTCGTGACCTCCTTGATGGGGATGATCTTGCTAGTTTCTTGTCACATTTGCATAATGATATTACTAATCTTAAAGCAATGCTTCGTGCAATTTACATAGGTAGCCTGATGCTTTCACCTCGTTTATGGTTTGATGTTTTTTTGTTTAGTTTTAGTTTGATTTCACAGGAGTAACTAATATTTTTTAATTTCCAGCTGGCCATGCATCAGAGTCATTTTCAGATTTTGTTGCTGGACATGGGGAACTTTGGTCTGCGCAGATGCTATCCTTTGTTGTTAGAAAGGTTTGAATGATGACTATGTCGCTATGATATTTTCATGTGAAATAGTTGAGGTTTTACACTTTATCATCTCTCTATTCTTCTGACTGTAGACTGGGCTTGAGTGCAAGTGGATGGATACTAGAGATGTGATCATTGTTAATCCTACCAGCTCTAATCAGGTTGATCCTGATTTTGAAGAATCCGAAAAGAGACTTGAAAAGTGGTTCCCCTTAAATCCGTCAAAAATAATTATTGCGACTGGGTTCATTGCTAGCACTCCAAAAAATATTCCAACAACTTTGAAAAGAGATGGGAGTGATTTCTCTGCGGCTATTATGGGTGCTCTGCTGAGGGCTCGTCAGGTAACAATTTGGACAGATGTTGATGGTGTATACAGTGCGGATCCTCGTAAAGGTCTGTCCTAATCTTTTGCTTCTAGTGCATTTTTTATTTTGAAGATGTAATGATAACAATAAGAATTTTTGTTCTGCAGTTAATGAGGCAGTAATACTCAAGACACTTTCTTATCAAGAGGCCTGGGAAATGGTAACCTAAACTTCTTATTACCCTAGATTCAAGAGCTTCATCATGCCAAGGAAAAACTGATAAAAAAAAATCTGTATGCAGTCATATTTTGGAGCAAATGTTTTGCATCCTCGCACCATCATTCCTGTGATGCGGTATGATATTCCAATTGTGATAAGAAATATTTTCAATCTCTCTGCACCGGGAACAGTGATCTGTCAACTTCCTGAAGATGATCATGAACTTAAACTGACAACTCCTGTCAAAGGTTTTGCGACCATTGACAATCTGGCACTCATAAACGTTGAAGGGTAAGCTACCTTTGTCGTCGATATGAGTTATGTATATATTAATTGTAAATGACAAGCTGAAGATATTGCTCTTCTATTGGGTGCCCACTTCCTATTCAATTTTGACAGTACTGGAATGGCTGGTGTACCTGGTACTGCAAGTGACATTTTTGGCACTGTAAAAGATGTTGGAGCTAATGTGATTATGATATCACAGGTGCTTTAGTTTCAAACTTTACCTTAGTTGTACACCAGTTTTCTTTATTATAAAGACAGAGGCTTATATTATTGATATATTGATTGTTCAGGCTAGCAGTGAGCATTCTGTGTGCTTTGCTGTGCCCGAGAAAGACGTGAACGCTGTTTCAGAGGCACTGCGATCAAGATTTAGTAAAGCTTTACAAGCTGGACGTCTTTCTCAGGTCTCTCTCTCTCTCATCTCTGTTTTACCACCGTCAAAGATAACACAGGCCTTCATTGCTTAATCTAAATGTAGATTTGATAATTTTATCTTGGCGCGTTTCACTATTTTGAACAATAGCTTATTTTTTGTCAGATTGAGGTAATACCAAACTGTAGCATCTTAGCTGCAGTTGGCCAGAAAATGGCTAGTACACCTGGAGTTAGCTGTACACTTTTCAGTGCTTTGGCGAAGGTGATTTTAAGATTATTACACAATGTTGTAACCAGCATAATGATGGATCATTTATCTTATATACTATCTTTTGCTATGTTGCTCCCCTGTAATTGCTTGTTTTTGTCTCTCACTTGCAGGCTAATATTAATGTCCGTGCTATATCACAAGGTTGTTCTGAGTACAACGTTACTGTAGTTATCAAACGTGAAGATAGCGTTAAGGCCTTAAGAGCTGTGCACTCAAGGTTTTTCTTGTCAAGAACGACACTAGCAATGGGAATCATAGGACCAGGCTTGATTGGTGCTACATTACTTGACCAACTGAGGGAGCAGGTAAACTTCACAATGTTGTTCAGTCTTTTCAAAAGGCTACATTACCTTTCAGAAGTTGATTAAGCATCAAACTATGTTGTTCAGGCTGCGGTTCTCAAACAAGAATTTAATATTGATCTGCGTGTTATGGGAATCACTGGTTCAAAAACTATGCTATTAAGTGACATGTAAGTTTGATTTCTTCTGTACATATCTTGATTCTGAAGCATGGCAAGAATTGATCTAAAAGACTTACTTATTTGTTTCCTGTTTGGCATATCTTGCTATTGCTTTTTGTTTTCTTGTTCATTTTCTGTTGATTAATACTATTCATATGATGCCTTTTCGTCATTTCTCTCAACCATCACTGTCTTAGTGAGTTGAAAATCAATGCTTGTACAGCTGACATCTTCTGTTAAAACAAAGCTTGGTTGATGATTTTCTCTGCTTTAACACCACATGACTTGTACCTATGTTATGTTATTTATTGTAGTGGTATTGATTTATCGAGATGGAGAGAACTTCTAAATGAGAAGGGAACAGAGGCCAATTTGGATAAATTCACTCAACAAGTGCTTGGAAATCATTTTATCCCCAACTCTGTATTGGTTGATTGTACAGCAGACTCAGCTATTGCCAGCCATTACTATGATTGGTTACGGAAAGGAATCCACGTCATTACTCCAAATAAAAAGGCTAACTCAGGTCCCCTTGATCAGGTGAATATATTCTTCTCATCAACTCCGTTTCTTTCGAATCTGTTACAGAAACTCAGTAGTAAATGTTCCTGTCCTTTAATTTGTTTTTTACTTCACTAATGTTTCTTGCTTGTATTGTCAGTACTTGAAACTGAGAGATCTTCAAAGAAAATCATATACCCATTACTTCTATGAAGCCACTGTTGGAGCTGGTCTTCCAATCATCAGCACTTTGCGTGGTCTCCTTGAGACAGGAGACAAGATACTACGCATAGAGGGCATTTTCAGGTTTGTTATTATACAGTTCCACCACAGTTCCCTTCTAGTGCCGATTCTGATGTTTTCTCTTTGTTTTTTTTCCTCCAGTGGAACTTTGAGTTATCTATTTAACAACTTTGTTGGAGATCGAAGTTTCAGTGAGGTTGTCGCAGAAGCAAAGAACGCAGGTTTCACTGAGCCTGATCCAAGAGATGATTTATCTGGAACTGATGTTGCAAGGAAGGTAAATTACAGCTTCAATGTATCAAACAACAAAGTTTTACCACTGATGAAATGATAGTCTCTCTCATGGAACCAAAACTCTTAATGTTTATGCAGGTGATTATCCTTGCTCGAGAATCTGGACTGAAATTGGACCTTACTGATCTTCCTATCAGAAGTCTCGTCCCAGAACCTCTAAAAGTAGATATATATATATATATATATATCTAATCTCATTAACAGCAAAATCTGCATTTTCTACATCTAAAGTTTTTTTATTCCTATTTTTCAGGAATGCACTTCTGCTGAAGAATTCATGGAGAAACTCCCACAGTACGACGATGATCTAGCAAAAGAAAGGCTAGAAGCTGAGAACTCTGGGGAAGTAAGATCCTTCACAATAATCATTTTTTTTTTCAGTTTAATGATCTTAAAATCCAGCTAATATTTATATATATATGTAAACTCTAATATAGGTTCTGAGATATGTTGGAGTGGTTGATGCAATAAACCAAAAAGGAAGAGTGGAACTACGAAGATACAAAAAAGAACATCCATTTGCACAGCTCGCTGGTTCAGACAATATAATAGCATTCACGACGACAAGGTACAAAGATCATCCACTTATTGTTCGAGGACCTGGAGCTGGTGCTCAAGTCACAGCCGGTGGTATATTCAGCGACATACTTAGGCTCGCATCTTATCTCGGTGCACCATCTTAACCGGTAAAACAAGCCTCTATAAAATTATAAGTTTTGCTACAGATCAACTACTTTTTGCTTGGTCACTTAAAGACTCTTTAGACCTATGCTTAGTTCGTGGCTGGTCTTTGTAGCTTCTGTTTTGTGGCAACATGTACAATAGCTGCTAGTTTTGTTGGATTTTTTAATATTTACAAGTCAAAACGATTTGCTATTTAATAAAACGAGCATTTAGAGTACGAAATACTTTTGGAGATTTTTCGGAAGAACACGAAATTTATTATTATACACGAGACTTATTTGCTATTCACAAAAACAGAGACACTTGGTGACACATTACAAAGGTAAGAAATACTTTTTATGCATCAACAGAGACACTGACAGCATTGAGCTCAACATGTTGTCTACCATCGTTTTGTGGATGGACAGTTAAGGTTGCACGAGCTTCAGCGTCCGGGTTTTGATCATCTCCGACTTGAGTGACCGATATGGAGCTTACGGTTGACCCGGCTGTTCCATTATTGTTGTCATCTGATATGATGTCCCATGACTCTTTCACTGAAGCAACCTCGAGTCCGTTTTCGTGGTGTTCCTCCATTTCAAATGTGGTGGGGAGGATGACATAATCGTTTATTGGGTTGTAGAATGGATCGGGTTCGCCTACGTTTAGCCATTGTTTGAGCATACGGAAGACACGGTGATCATTGAGAATTCCTCGGTGCTCACCAGGGACTCCAACTCTTGCTACTGCTTCAAGCCCATCCGCCTTAGAAAGAAACAACCAAAGGCACAGTTGCAAACTCAATGATCAACTTAACTGACTAAACTAAAGATTCATCTATACTTCAAATGAGAAACATATGAAGCATACCATGGCAGATTCCACCGGGACTGTGCCATCACCGTCAACACATATATACGTTGGCTAAGATTACAAGAAGAAAAAATGATCTAAGATCAAAGTACGTTATGATGATAGTTGATACCTGAAAAAAGGATGAAAAATGCAATTACCTGGAAGAACCGTAGATTTGTTAGATCTCTGACAGGCATATTCTCATTCCCATAGCTGCAGAACAATATATCGAATTTAGAAAAGGCGAAACAGTTGAAACTAAGACCTCAGCTCAAGAAACATTACCAGACACTATGAGGGGTTTCTAAATTGGTCCCATATATGTTATAGAATTTAACTTGCGAAGGAAGCTTGGCAGAAGCTAATACTTTCTTAGTTTCGTGAGCCCAATCCATGATCTTCCAGTTAAAAGGAAGATCAATGGGTTCTCCACAATAATCAGCCTGAACATTCATAAGGAGCATCAGATCAGTCAATGCAACATCTGTGCATTTACAGATATATCATGATGTTAGTACCACACAACTTACCGTATTACTAGAGAGAGATTTCGTAAAAACTTCAAGACTTTCCAAACTACGATAAGACTCAAGAAAAACATTAGAGGTTCCAACTCCATCATTGTTATGTTTCTCTCTCCACAGCTCTAAAACAGGAGGGTGTTCCCATTTGAAATACGGGCAACACATCAGCTCATATATGGATGGACACTCAATAAGCTGAAACATCAGAAGAAAAGCCGTGGAATGATTTCAGCCATAACATTACATATAAAGTAATATTGAATCTCCAAAGAGATCAAACAAACAAGATTTATAACCAGATGAGATCATTTACCAACTGATGCATGCTCCACTTAGAGACAAAAAAGTTCTGCTCCCAACCATTGACAAATGACATCCCATTCAGTAACGTCGATGTGATATATCCAGGAGCACCTGAATCAATGAAACAAATCAGTCTGGACACTTGTCTAAGTACAATCATAAGTACTACAAGTCGAAGAAATTACCTCTAAATGGAGCAGCAATAGCAATCCAATTCTTTACATACTTCTCAAATATCTGATGATAGTGAAATTTCCACATTGAGATGTTAAAGATAAATCTCAGAGAAAGGCTTACGAATAAAGAAAAAAAACATTTGCATACATTACTGTGTAGAGCCATGAAACATTTCACCAACAAGCCTCCCATAGAATGACTAATAACATTAATCTTCTTCTCTCCTGAAGCTTTGTAAACTGTTTCCAACTTTTTAGCAAATAAGTCCATTGTTTCTTGCAATCTATAGACTCATTGCAAACAGAAAACAAAGTCAATACAGAGATCAATGCTTTACACCAAAGCCTTAATCAAAACACAGAAAATATATGCTTCTTTAACCTGTTGCTTTGCCGGAAATCATAACCAAAGCCGAAAAGTGTTTTCCCTTCTTCGAAACCCCATCCGATCATCTCAACAATCATCTCATGGAAATAGAAAACAGATTCACGGCCAATAATCTATAGAAAGAGTTAAATGATCTCAATAAGAAATGAAAACTCTATAAACAAAATTTATTCATAGGTCATTAACCAAAGAGGTAGAGATTAAACCATACCAGATCTGGATCTAAGACATCAATAGCATAAAGCCCAGCTCTCTCTTGAGGAACCACAATACTAGTTTTTGGATCGAGAGTGATTGTTTTACCTGTTTTCAGATGAATCAGATAAAGAACAATATAATATGCAAAGCCCATAAATTTTTCTAAAATCAAATCATATCTTCAAACCCAAATCAATAACAAAACTATAAACCCTAACACAACCACTCAAATGCTGATGAGAACGAAAATAAAAACACTTTTATTTACCAGTTGAAGGATCAAAGCGAGACCACATTTTTGTTCGAAACTCGTGATCGGCACGAAAGATTCTAACCCAAACCCGTTCTTCTTTCCCACTATCATGATCAACAGCGTTTAAAATCGATCCAGCGATTCCAGGAACTAGAAGAACCGGGTCTAGATTCGGGTCAACATAGGGTTTCTGATTTCGACTTTTGAGCTTCAGAAAAGCTTCTACTGATCGAATGATCTCATCCAACAATATAGCCATAGTCTTAATTGAATCGATGACGCAGTAATCTCAAGGTGATGGTGACGAATTTGTAATACCCAATTTGGGAAAATTAGGGTTGGTGAGAAATTGAAGAAAAAAGCGGTTGAAAATATAAGCTGTACAAGTAAAGGTGGCAGAAACAAAATTGTTATAATTATTAAATCAATCAATTATTAAAAAAATAGTATATCTCAAATGGATAAGGCAAGATAAAATTATTGAAACACAAAACAAAAAAAAATCCAATAATAAAAAAAAAAAAAAATTCTAGACTCTTAAATTGTTTATCTCAAAAAAATATAATATTTATATTATGACTAGAGAGAGAGAGCTTTACTTAGTTATTTGTTGTGAGCTGATTGGGAAGAAAACAGAAGATGATCGTATGTTCAGTTCCTTATGAGTCAAGAGATCAGCTCCATTGCATTGTAAACACTTATCATCGTAAGTTAAGTAGTTCTTTATTCTCTCTAACTTCATTTGATTCTTTCTTCTCTGAAACAACACTTAATCGTTTCTTCACCATTAAAGGTGTTCTCTTAATCTCATTCAATCTCCATTTCTGCACAATCTTATCACCTTTAGTTAATCCAGTAATCCCAACACCATCAGGATCCTGCAACAATGGATTATTCAATGGATTCAATGTCTCAATATTCGACTTAAACATTTGATCTTTCTTCAAGAAATTTCCCTTCTTATCAAACCATTCTCCCCAGCCTTCTCTCAATGGTGATACCTTATTACCTGATTTTAACAGCAATGCATCTTCAACACTTGAAACCTCAACTATCTTCCTTTGAATTGGTTCATCTAAAGGAACATCATCAGATCTAAATGCAGCTTTACTGTTTTCTCTTGAATCAGAATTGATTATACTGAAACCTGTGTAATCATAATCCCATTCATCAATTGATCTTTTGTTGAATGCTCTTCTGATGACTCCGTTAATGTGATCGAAGTAGAATCCAGAAGATGAAGCCTTGTTCTGATTAAGATCCACTTCTGGCTCTTGCTCTTCTTCCTGATTCTCATCTTCGTCATTTGAAAAACTGTCGTTTCGATCTTCTTCGATTGCATCGTCGTGCTCGTCGATTCTATCTTCATTTGAGGTAGTAGATCCTCTTAATCCGTCGCCGATTTCTACGACGTCGGAATCAGAGACGAGGATAGAATCCGAGGACATAACTGCGTCATCGTCGGAGCTGGAGCGGAGGTGGTTTGGTGAGTGAGATGAGAAGAGTGAGAGACGTGTGTAGAGAAGAGAGACGGAAGCTAGAAGGAGAACAGCAGACATAACGNCCTCCGTCGGAAAAGATTGTTAACGCAGTTTATTATATACTAGAGAGCTAATCACAGATTCACAGTTCCATATGAGGAAGTATATCAACAAATTAGCTTCTACTCTTTGAAAGCGAATAGATACAACTGTAACAAATAAATGGTGAACGGAGAATAAGCTCACAGTGGAAGAGATAACAATGGTGGAAGCTTGAGCCGATGGTGATAGAGAGAGCCTTGTCACAAACTCAATTGAGATCAGATCATTGCTATATTGAATCACAGGAAACACATCAAACGTGGATCCTTGTTGTAATTGGCTCTGTGAGATAATGGAGATCGGAGCAGCATCGAGAGAGATGATCGAAGTGGGACGTTTGCAAAAGCTGAATCTGAAGGCGAAAGCTCTAAATGGGCCACGACTTGGGCTAGATTTTGTTATTGATTATAGAAATGATGGGCCTAATGAATGTATACAAATGGGCCTACAAAGTGCAAAGTAATCAAGAGCAATCTGGTTCTTATTTACAAAGAGAGTCAAGGCCCAAGAAACAGTGTAAACCGGTTTGAGTTTGGTTTTGTTGGTATTTTAATTTTGTTTGGTAAGTGAACATATGAACCGGAAATTATTCAGATTCGTTCGATTCCATTTTTATTTTTATAACTATTATTGAAAATTTGAAGGAATAACAAAAAAAAAAACTTCGGCTTACCAATATAATCATTTAATTATTATTCTCTTGATTGAACCTAAAATATATATATTAATAATTAACCAAAATAAGAGTACTATAATATATATTAATGGCCAAAAAATACATATGGATGTTATTAGGTCTATTGACTTTGTCCCAATCATATAATTTGGTAGTTCATGAAAATAAATGGATCTTAAGTGGAATATGCTTCACCTGTCATTATTATGAGTTGAATGATAAACGATTTAAGTTTATTTTTTGTCAACTATTTTTATTTAGGATAATATATTTTTTTCTTTTCCAGTACGATAATGCTAACTAATATTTTCAATAATCAAAATATTCCAACGTTTACCAAAATGTAAAATTGACATGATAAATAGTATTCTGATATAATGCATATTGTATTTAAAAAACAAAAAATATCAAAATGATATAAATTTATCTATACAATTTATATTGACAAAAAAAATAGTTAGATCGTGAGAGGCTAATAGATTATAGATCAGATTTTCACATGACTAAAAATATTTGTTATTTTATTTTTAATAATATAAGATAAACACAACATTAAAAATAAATGAAATACTTTTTTAATTTTTTGATATTAGTTATATTTTAATATTTTAATAAAGTTTGAACTTTTTCCTTTATATTTATATTTTTAAAATTTATATTAATTCAATTTTAATAATTATATAAACTTTAAAATTAAAAAACAGTAATTATTTTTCTTTTGAGATAGTTAATGTCGTGAATTTATGTAAATACTAAAATTGGATTATTGAGATACTTTTAAGAATACATATTCTTGTATTAGTGATTCTAAGAGTATATGTTTATATGTGGCACCAACTAAAAATGCTATACGTAAGCTTGACGACTCGTTTATATATAGTCAATGGAATTATTCATTTCATATTTTATCACATACCACCTGACCTAGGTAAGTACAAAAATAAATATAATTAATATAATATAAGTGAATATAACAGATATTAATGGAATATATAAGTTCGAAATAATATTTTTTATTATTTCTCAATTTACTAATGATTTGTCTTGTTCTAAATTTATATTATATCATCCATATCAACAAACAAATTCAACTACTTTTTTTAGCCTTAGGCATTCGGTTCGGTTTACCAAAAAACCGAATCGAACTATATCGATTTCGGTTTGTTCGGTTTTAGGTAAAAAACCGATCAAAACTTTTTTATTTTTAATTCGGTTTTTGGTTCGGTTCGGTTTGAATTATTATTCGGTTTATTCGGGTAACCTAATAATAATCAAAAATCATGTTTCGGTTCGGTTTGTTCGGTTTATTGGGTTTAATTTACACCAAATAAACTGNAATCGGATTGAATTCGAAAATATTTTTTTTACCCAAAACCGAACCGAACAAACCGAAATTTTTTTTGGTTTTACTTCGAAACTAATTTTTGAAAACCGAAAAACCGGAAAAAGCGAATCGTTTAAACCGAATAAACCGAATGCCTAGGGCTATTTAAGTTCAAATCTAATAATTTATTAGAGATTAAAAATAATTCATCTTTTAATCAAATACTATAGTTTTATCTTAATTAACGAAAAATTTGAAGAATAATTAAAATATTATTATTCTCATATCAGTTGTTAAAAAAATAAAAAATAAAATAGAAGAAATTAGTAATAGATCCGATCAAGATGACAGTTTCTTAACGTGGGTGTTGTCTTCTGTCCAATTTTATATAACTAATAGTATTTTTTTATATGGTTTATTCACAAGTTCCATATAAAAAAATAATTTATATACCAATGAATTAATAATCTCATGCACGTTCTATTTTGCGTAAATATGTATTATATTATAATACCTAGTGACAAGAGTGAAAGATAAATAAAAAAAATAGTAATGCAAACTTCATATAACTCTTCAGAAAACGTAAATATTTTCTATAACATAATATTTGTATATATAATATGTTATTTATTAGTGTGTAACATGTTATTCCTGTACATGAGGGTTTAATTTTTAAATGAAGATTAGTGCTTATAATTTTGTTTTAGGTTAATGCTTATAATTGATTACACATGTACATCATATAAACTTAACCTCTCTCTTTTTATTTCATAATATTTGTTATTTAAGTGTTTTTCACATAATTTAAAAAAATAATTATTTGTATGTTTTTTAATTTTATTCCTAATAAATATATATTTAATTTTTTTTGTTGGCTGGATTATTTAAATAATAAAGATAATATTGAAAATTGTATAAAACATCTATATTAAAATTTTAAAATAAGAAATAATAAATAAAATGAAACAAAATTAACTTAAATATATAATTAATATAAAACAGAGAGAATATATATATTTAAAATAAATGAAAATATTATATTTTTTAGATTATATTTTGTTCTACAAAATTTTTGTCACCAATTTTTTATGGAGAAATTTTTTAATAAACATTCCACACATTTCAATATATATTCACAGCTTTAAACTATGAACCATCACTTTCGTGCAAGGACAAAAATAATAATAGATTTTTCTGGTACATGTACCTAAAAGTTGTGCGGCCTATCGTCAGGTAACAAAAGCAAAATAAATAAAATAAATCCAAATAGTGAATCTAATAATTAAATTCAGATTATTTTCTTTATAAAAAAAAATAATAAATTAATATTATTTTCTTTATAAAAATAAAATAAAAAATGGAATTTTAATGTATTTATTGAAAGTCGGATACATGATAGTATGTCACAATCTAAAATTTAATGTTAATATGCAATAAATTGAAAAAGATAAGAATATAGAGAAAGAAAATAAAACAGAGTTGAACTGCTCGCTTCTGTCTCTGCCACGCTTCTTCAGTTTTGTCAACGTCTTCATAAACTTATAACTTACTTCTTTCTTTGGTCTCTC
This sequence comes from Leavenworthia alabamica, assembly GCA_000411055.1. Classification (NCBI taxonomy): domain Eukaryota; kingdom Viridiplantae; phylum Streptophyta; class Magnoliopsida; order Brassicales; family Brassicaceae; genus Leavenworthia; species Leavenworthia alabamica. The sequence goes on from KE157056.1 coordinate 41,016, forward strand.
TGTATTTTTGTTAATATCTGAATCAAAGAAAATAAATTTTTCTTCGTTCTTTTTAAGATTCTTTTGTTTTTGTCTTTTTTGCTAATTATTATTATCTCATTGACTGATTCTGTCTTTTTTTTTTTGCCATTTAAAAAAAAAAATTAAAGAATATAGACAAAAGAGGGTCCTTTGAGTTGATAAGACATTAGTTGTTCTGTAATAATAACTCGAGTTTATTAAGGAAAAAAAAAATACAATCTTTTGGTCTCATCTAATTCAAAGTAGCTCTAAATGGTAATCGATTTATAGGGTGTCTACTAGTTTGATCAAAGGAATTAAGATAAGAATCAATTCAGGAGAATTTCGAGTTCTGTAGTTACTAAAATGGCGGAAAGAGTTGAAACATCTATTACAGAAGGAGAAAACACAATTGAAGAAAGACAAATAGGAGCTATGTGGGAATTAGAACAGACTCTTGATCAACCTATGGATGACGAAGCTAATAAGCTCAACAACATGTACAGAGAAAAGGTATATATATATTCTTTCAGATTCATGTGATTCTGAGAAAGTTTTCATTTTTTGCTCTGTTTTTTGTATCAGGGTTTATCATTTTTGATGATTCTAAGACTCTCCTTTCAAAGTCTAGGCATAGTTTATGGTGATTTAGGTACTTCACCATTGTATGTGTTCTACAATACATTCCCTGATGGTATTGATGATAGTGAAGATGTTATTGGAGCTCTCTCTTTGATCATTTACTCTCTTTTACTTATACCTCTCATCAAGTATGTGTTCATTGTTTGCAAAGCTAATGATAATGGTCAAGGTAAGGTTTTTAAAAACCATCTATGTTTTGGTCTAATACTTTATTTGGTTGATTGATCTATGTTTGTTTTCAGGTGGGACTTTAGCTATATACTCATTGCTTTGTAGACATGCTAAAGTTAAACTAATCCCGAATCAACGACGCAGCGATGAAGATCTTACGACATATAGTCGAACTCTATTCACTGAAGGATCTTTTGCTGCTAAAACTAAGAGGTGGTTGGAGAGTCAAGAATGGAGGAAGAAAGGTATTCTAGTCATTGTTCTTATCGGTACTTGTATGATGATTGGTGATGGTATCTTAACTCCAGCTATCTCTGGTAAGTTTCTTCTCATGCACCACCATATACCAGAAACCGAGATGTTAACTTTTTAGCTTACAAAATCATGTTTTGACAGTTCTTTCCGCAACTGGTGGGATTAAAGTCATCAGACCAAACATGAGTGGCGGTAACATTCACCGCACTTTATGTCGATTTATGTTTCCTATTGATTCAGTTTTGCTCATTTGTTGTTACCTTTTGTTTTTGGTTTGTAGACATCGTTGTGCTCGTGTCTATTATCATTTTAATAGGACTATTCAGTATGCAACATTACGGTACTGACAAAGTCGGATGGCTCTTTGCGCCTATCGTGCTTATTTGGTTCCTCTTCATTGGAGCTACTGGATTATATAACATCTGCAAACATGATAGTAGCGTTTTAAAAGCGTTTTCGCCTACATATATATACTTATACTTCAGAAGACGCGGTCTTGATGGTTGGATTTCACTTGGTGGCATTCTCCTCAGCATCACAGGTAAATTAGTACATATAAAATCTCCAAGTGATTCATTTTAAAGCTATCTCTAAATTTTTCTTCTTTAATATTTCAGGCACGGAGGCATTATACGCGGACATTGCTTACTTCCCATTACTAGCTATACAACTCGCCTTTACGTTTTTTGTGTTACCTTGTCTTCTTTTAGCTTACTGTGGACAAGCTGCGTATCTTGTGAACAACAAGCATCATTTCGAAGACGCGTTCTATGCTTCTATCCCGGGTTTGTTCTTAACCTTTTTAAAGCTTAACTATGGTGTTCTTAAATGAATCAAACTCTCTTTTGCTTTGACTTTGCAGATAGTGTATATTGGCCAATGTTTGTAGTCGCGACAGGAGCTGCAATAGTTGGGAGCCAAGCTACTATCTCAGGGACTTATTCGATAATCAAACAAGCCGTGGCTCATGGTTGTTTTCCTCGAGTTAAAATTGTACATACTTCCAAGAAGTTTCTTGGTCAGATCTATTGCCCTGATATTAACTGGATTCTCATGATCGGCTGCATTGCCGTAACTGCTAGTTTCAAGAAACAGAGCCAAATCGGAAATGCATACGGTAAGCTGGTAGAAGTAAGCATCTTGATCTTGTTTTTCATCTTACTGTTTTGGTATCTTGGTGAAATCAGGGACTGCGGTTGTTCTCGTGATGCTTATGACCACATTACTAATGGTGTTGATCATGTTGCTTGTCTGGAGGTGCCACTGGATCCTTGTCCTTATATTCACTTTGCTCTCGCTCGTTGTGGAACTCTCCTACTTCACGGCCGTGATCTTTAAGATCGATCAAGGAGGATGGGTTCCGCTCATCATAGCAGCGATATCTTTTCTTATAATGTATGTTTGGCATTACGCAACAGTCAAGAAATATGAGTTTGAAAGGCATAGCAAAGTCTCCATGAGCTGGATACTCGGCCTCGGTCCTAGCCTCGGGCTTGTTCGTGTCCCTGGGATTGGGTTAGTCTACACAGAATTAGCAAGTGGTGTCCCTCACATTTTCTCTCATTTCATCACCAATCTCCCTGCGATTCATTCGGTTGTAGTCTTTGTTTGCGTCAAGTACCTTCCGGTTTACACCGTCCCTGAAGAAGAGAGGTTTCTTGTGAAAAGAATCGGACCAAAAACATTCCGAATGTTCCGCTGCGTAGCCAGGTACTCTACTTTCTTCTTCTCTGTTCTTTAATAGGGTCGTTTGATAGATTAAACCAGTCAAGCCAGGCAGGCCCGGTCCTGAGGGTATGCCACCTAGGTCGTCGCCTAGGGCATCCACTAGATTAAGGGTATTTTATTTGATCGGTAGATCGGGCTCGATAGCGAGTTTTTGTCGAACCTTAACAGTCACATTCTTGTTTTAAGACTCTTGAAATCTCTCACAGGTATGGTTACAAAGACCTACACAAGAAAGACGATGATTTCGAAACCAAACTATTGAATAGCCTCTACTCCTTCATTCGAATAGAAACAATGATGGAGCCAGCTTCAAACTCAAGCACTTACAGCAGTGCATATTCCATTAACCAAACACAAGAGTCAAGAGCCGAGTTAATCCATAACAACAACCACAACAATAGCAACAACAACATGGATATGTTCTCATCAATGGTGGACGACACAGTATCAACATTAGACACAATAGTTCCTGTTGATTCACCACATAACGCAATGAGTTTCAGTCAGAACAACACGATTGAAGAAGAGGAAGAAGAGACAGATGAGTTGGAGTATTTAAAGAACTGTAAAGAATCAGGAGTTGTGCATATAATGGGAAACACAGTAGTGAAAGCAAGAAGTGGATCATGGCTTCCAAAAAAGATAGCGATTGATTATGTTTATGCGTTTCTTGCTAAGATTTGTAGAGAGAATAGTGTTATCTTACATGTTCCTCATGAGACTCTTTTGAACGTTGGACAAGTCTTTTATGTTTAGTTTTTTTTTTTTTTGTAAAAAATTACAGATAAAGGGGAATAAAGGGTAATTTTTCATAGTAAAATGATTTGTCTTAAAAAAAAATGGTTAAATAATTTTGAGAATTTTTTTTTAACTTCTTTATTAAATTAATTTCAAAATTTAGAGTGCAAAGTGGACTTTAAATCTCGGGTTTGTGAGCTGATATCCGCGGCGGGACGGTTTTGTATTTAACTTTTCAAGCTCAAATTTTTGTGGATTTTTCAGTTTTAGATTCAGAATTTCCGGATTTGTGTACTAATCCGCAACCTGCAATTTTTTTTAAAATAAAATTTTTATATTATTTATCATATATTATGTTTTATTTTTATATTTTCTCTTCAAATTTATATTTATACAAATTAATCTATTTATTTTTATAAATTTTATGAATTTTTTACGAGTTTTAAAATTTTTTAAAAGACTATATATATAAAAAAAATTAAAAAATTATAAATTAACGTATTGTGAATTAGTTTATGGACTATGCGAATTTTGCGGATACGATTAGAGATTTAATTTAAAATTTTTTATTTATGTAGGACAAATTCGGATTATATAAATTTTATGTGGACGAACCCACTTCTCAACACTAGTCATTATTTGATAAATATAAATATATATAATTATTGAAGGTATACTTAATTTAGTTTAAATCATTATAAAATAAAATAAAAGTACAGTGGTGGCGTATATATGATATGAAGACTTACTGTATATAATAAAAAGTCACAGCAATATAAAATTCATGTAGCGCCGAAGATAATAATTATCTTTAATATTGTTAATTGTGTCGGCAAAAACCTAGACGTTCATTTGTTTTAGGTTTTTCAAAAAAAGTTTGGCGAGACGTCCTTGTTATGACTTGTAAGCAACCCTAGTTTTGATTTATATGTGAGTTTTTATGGATTTGAAAATGTATTTTACTTTTCAAAATAAATAAATTATTCATCAAATTGAACTACAGAAGAAAAAGTAAATTTGTCAATAAACACAAGCTATATAACATATATAATATATATGTAAATATATACTCCTTACATTCCATAGTATTTAATTTTTTGAATTTTTTGTTGTTCCACAATATTTATTTTTATCATAAATTATGACTATAATAATAGTAAACGTTAATTATTTATGAGTAATTCACTATAATACCATCAAATATAATTTATTTGATAAAATTACATTAATTTTTTATTTGGACAAGAATACTAATTTTTATTAACAATATATTTTTATTAAATATTATATTTTTTTATTAAAAGTCTATTTTTTATTTAATGTTTAATGTTTTGATTTACTGTTTATTATTTAAGGGTTAGAGTTTAATATTTATGGTTAACGTTAGTATTTAGTGTTTGTGTTTAATATTTATTATTTAGAGTTTAAAATTTTGATTTAGAGATTAGAATTTAGTATTTAAGGTTAGGGTTTAATATATAGTGTTTGAGTTTAGTATGTATTGTTTAGGATTTATATAATTTTCTTAAAATAAAATTTAATTTCTAATTTAATTAAATTATTAACTGGTAATTTTATATTAAATTAATTTTAATGCTATTTATGGAATATAAATTAAATTTAATGGTATTAAAGAGAATTGTCCATCATTTATTGACAAAAAAAAAATTAATTACTCTCTATTTTTTATTATGAAGTTTTTAATATGAAAAGTTATTGATAGAATATTTATTAATGGTATGAACAATTATAGAACAAAATTATTAATTATTTAGTAATTTGAGAAACAATATAGTTAAAAATAAAAATTAATATTAATTTTTTTAATTTATGTAAAAAATATAAAATTAAATATTATGGAACGAATAGAATAAAAATTAAATAATGAATTCTGTGAAATTTTGACTAGTTCTAAATAGCATTGGGCTCTTCCTAATCTATAAGTAATTGTTCAACGAATTAATTAACTGTTTCATTTACATGATAGTAGAAAATATAACGGCAGCTACAACCAACGGGAATTACGTGATCGATACGGAATTAAAAGCCACGTGCTATTACTGTAATGGAAGTATAAGTCAATGAACTAATATGTCAGATGTAATAATTATTAGAATGTTATTTAAAAAAATATATTTATTAATATAATGTTCATTTATATATTTAAAGTAATATTTAGCAAATTATATAGATAAAATATATATTTTTATCTTCTTCAACGTATATTTTATTTTTTATTTTTCCTATTTTAAGATCATTGTATCCCTAATCATAATTATTTGCTTGGTACACATTCAAAAATTGACTAAGTTTCATAAACATATAAAACTATAGTTTGTTCAATATAGTTCAGAATTAAATAACGATCACAAAAATAATTGTGATTTTTTTATTTAAATAAACATATAATAGAATACTATTTCTTAACTTATATTTTTATTCATTAATAATAGACAGAAGTTAGAAGAATTCATACATAAAAATATCTTTGCTTTAAATAAATAATTATACCAATGATGATGATGACGTGTGCCTTGTCTTGACCTTTTTGTAACTATTATAAGAACCGACAAAAAAACACGATAGAAGCACAAAAGAAACGTTTAAACACCATCAAGAACACATGAACTCTCCTTCTTCTTCTTCTTCCTCTTCAATGTTTCTTGATTTAGGACAAAAAGATGTTAAAAAAATCTTAGTCTTGTTTCTAGGTTTAGCTGCTTCATGTCTTCTTCTTTACAAAGCAGCTTATCCTCTTAATGTCTATAATCTCACTTCTCCTCGTCCTTTACTCAATCATACATCTTCATCTTCTGCAATCACAGTGAGTTATTACTTCTCACTATTACATTATACATGTGTCTCAATCTGAGTTCTGTCTGAAAATGTTTTTCAGAAACCTGAGACACCAAAACCAATCAGTTTTAGAGAAGTTCTTGAGAATGCATCTACAAAGAACCGAACAGTTATTGTAACAACGTTGAATCAAGCATGGGCTGAGCCAAATTCTTTATTTGACCTATTTCTTGAGAGTTTTCGTATTGGACAAGGAACACAAAAGCTACTCAAACATGTAGTTGTGGTTTGCTTGGATTCCAAGGCATATGATCGATGCTCACAACTTCACACAAATTGCTACTATTTAGAAACCTTAGGGATTGATTTTGCAGGTGAGAAACTATTTGCTACACCTGATTATAATAAAATGATGTGGCGAAGGATCGAGCTTCTAACACAAGTTTTAGAAATGGGATTTAACTTCATCTTCACGGTACTCATCTCAATAATTCTTATTTTTCTATTTTTTTATTAAAAATAAATTTTTGTTAGTCTTACATTCACATTATTTATCTATATTTTTTGCCTAATATTTTAAGAAATATTTGCATATAAAATAAAAAGAAAAATACGTCTTGACCTCACGACAGTCGAATTGGTCTAAACATTTTTGAACATGAAAAACATATTTTTCACAAATTTTGGAGAATTATATTAGACTTTTATTTTAGATGTTCTAGTAATAATATATGAAAAAATACTAAATCAAATGGTAAAAATAAAAGTCAAATTTTGAAAAACCCATCGCAATTAACCCAAATTTTCTAGTCAACATATGAATCTATGATCATGAAACTTTATCATGTATATTGAAATAATAATTAAAAAAAAAACATAAGAAAATAGCAAAATTTTGAGTCTATATATATAGTTTTGATATTAAATATTAAAATACACTTATATTATATATTAAACCTATTAAATACACTGAGTAATATAAATGACTAATTATTAAATACACTTATAAATATTAGTCAATCTAATTAAATATTAATTATTAAATACACTTATAAAAACAAATTAAACCTACAATAATTAACCAAATATAAATAACTAAATACATTTTTGAATATTTTCATATAAAAACTAGGATGCAGATATAATGTGGCTACGAGATCCATTTCCTCGACTATACCCAGACGGAGATTTTCAAATGGCTTGTGATCGATTCTTTGGTGATCCTAACGACTCAGACAACTGGGTCAACGGAGGTTTCATTTACGTAAAATCAAACAATAGAAGCATCGAGTTTTACAAGTTCTGGCACAAATCTCGTCTTGAATATCCAGAGTTACATGACCAAGATGTGTTTAACCAAATCAAACATAAGCCTTTAGTTTCAGAGATTGGAATACAGATGAGGTTCTTTGATACAGTTTACTTTGGTGGGTTTTGTCAAACGAGTAGAGATATTAATTTGGTTTGTACGATGCATGCTAATTGTTGTATTGGATTAGAGAAAAAGCTTTATGATCTTAATCTTGTTCTTGATGATTGGAGAAAGTATTTGTCTTTGTCTGAACAAGTTAAGAACACAACTTGGAGTGTTCCTTTGAAGTGTAAATAAGTTGTTGGTTCTGTTTTGTTTATGTGTTTGAGTTTCCAATAAGTAAAAAATATGTCATAATTATAGTTTAAGAGATTACATATCTTAAATAAATAATTTGCTATTTTAGTTTTAGTAGATATCATTCCATCTAAACCGACTAAACCTGAAAATTCACCTTTCGCTTCGCTTTATTCAGTGTAAATTAAACCGAACAAATCGAATAAACCGAATAAACTAAATCGAAACATGATTTTTTACCATTATTTGGTTAACCGAATATGAATTCAAATCGAACAGAACCGAAAACCGAACTAAAAACAAAAAATTCCGATCGGTTTATTCCCCTAAAACCGAACAATCAAAAACCGATCTAGTTCGGTTCGGTTTTCAGTAAACCGAACAACCCGAATCGAATGCCTAAGACTAATACTAAATAACAACTTTTATTGGAAAAAACTTTATATTATTATTATTATTATTATATAACCGATATATCTCTTTAAAATATTCGATTTAATTTTTAACTATTACTAAAACTAATTCAATCTGACTTTTAAAAAGAGAATCTTGACCTCTGCAAAGATAAATCTCTTATCTTGATTTTTGTTAAAAAGCCAATTCAAAGTCAGAACTATCACTATCACATAGTCATATAGGAGCCTAAAATGGGATTCATAGATGTACGCTTGGCCTAGAAAGCTTTCACTCACAAGCCAGAAATTATAATCACTATTTCTATTACATTTTAAATTATGTTTTTTTTTTCTTTTTTTAAAACTATGTTTCCTTAAGAGGCTCTTTCACTGGCTATTAAAAATACATTGATATAATCATCATTGTTCTTTGGATTTGTCATGTAACATGCAAATATTGTTATTGTCTAATTAAAAACTTATGTTCAAGTAGTCAAACAAAAAAAACCCTAGAAAGTAGAAGACTATGAAAATAGGGTTCGGCGGATATGTCTCGAGTCGCTAACAAACATGCATCGCTTTCCACTATGACTTAACACGGATTCCCATATGTATTTTTATATTCACATTTCACGTTTTGAGTTTATATTTTAAGATATATCTGTAAAATAATAGATAAAGAAAATTACATTATGACAAGTATGAGAGAAAAACATTATTTTGCATTTTATGATATAAATATTTCTAAGAATTACATTATATTGTGTATCAAATTAAATGTGTATGCGTATGTTTGGAATATTATGTTTTTAAAAAAAATGTGATGATGATTTACCTTAAAAAGTATATATATATTCCGGGTGTGACAATATTACACTTAATTAATAAAAAATAATTTTAGATTTGAATCTAAAGTAACTAAAAAGACCAAACACAAAATAAAAATGTAAAATAACAAATTAAATTACACGAGCTCATGAGAAACAGTAGATATGGTTTCACGAGGAAGTGTTGGCCTCTTCTTGATAGTATTAGTATTACTAACATATCTTGAAGAAAACGCATAGAACCGGAAATAATAATCCTCATCAACACAGTCACCTCCGTCGAAGTTTAGTGAATAGCTCATTGGATCATACCGACATTGCAACGTGCTCCCTTGTCTCCGATCCTTTGTCGTCAGCAACAATCTCCCTTTCCTCTTCAGTTTCCTAATGAGTCTCGCAAGGCACGTGACGCAACAGTTCGGCGGGGAAGTTGGAACATCGGAGTTATTCACGGTGGTTGAGGTGGTGGTCTTGTAGTCCTCCGGTATGCGCCGGGAAAATGCCATTTTATGTGGCTTTGTCGGACAGTAGTATAGAGAAGTAGAGAGAGTGAGTGTTGTGTTGAGTGTTATGAATTATGATTAATAAAATCTAAATTATATATATATGTGCACAAAAAATTATTATTTTTTAAAAGAGGAAAGGGAAAAAAAAGTAACCGGCCCATGTGACAGCGTTACACATATAATATATATTTATGTACTCTTGCATAGAAATAAACGCCTGTTAATTTTTTTATATTATAAATCCACAATATTTCATAATTAAATATGGATATAAGTACAGTGCTTTATTTAATAAAAACAATATGTAAATAGTTTATAGTATTAAGAACATCGATTTAGTCTAATCCATTATGGTTCTATAGATATAATTATATTGTAAAATACACCAAGTACACTTTCCACATGCTTATTTTATTATTTTTGTTCAAAATGTATTATATTATATAATTACGAAAACTTCAAATGACATAAACTCACTCTCACACAGATCCATATTGACATATATAAATTTATAAACATTCCTACATAAGATCGACGAAAGGCATTATATAATAAACTTAAGTAATTTATGTTTAACCAAGTGATTATGTTTAAAGGAAATAAATTATATATAGTTTTATTTTTTTCTTTTTCCTTTTATTTTGTGGACAGAAATATAAGCTATAGTCTATAGACTATACTCTATAATCCTAAATCCTGAACAAATCGTCATTAACCAAAAGTATAAATTTCTTGTGAAAATCACGTGATCAGCAGTTTAGCACGGCCCATCATTTGAACCATTAAACATGTTAATTAAAAAATTATCATTATGTTAAGAGAATCATTATTTTAAGTTTTTAACAATGAAATAATTTCCCTGGAAACCATGAAAGTTTTTTTTGTAACAAAAGTATAGTAATTTATTTTTAGAACTTTCATAGGAGTGAGAACAGAAGTCAACATCACATGAGTAATAGTTGATGGATGCATTTACTGTCGAATCAAACAGACATTCATACCAAACTAACATTTACTTCTGTTTTGGTCGTATATTGTTCTGCCAATTCCCAAAACTGAAAAGATTCTTACATAAAATGACAACTTAAATTTGGAAATCAATAAGAGGAGATGCAACGCAAAATATGTTGATAAAAAAGTTTTCCAAGTAAAAATTAACCTTGGATCTAAAACCCGTTTCGATAATTTAATATCAAAATATAGTTTTATGGGTTCAATTCGATTTCGGATAAAACTCGACTGAATTCTGATATTTCGGATTTAGGATTATAGTACTCAATAGAATAATTTATTGGATTTAGTAGTTTAGTTCGTTTTCGGATTCAATACGTATCGGATTTGAGTTCAACACTATTAAGAAAAAAATCTTTAAAATTAAATATATTTAATTAAATTTTCACAAATATAATTAAAAATTTTAGGATAATTTAATTATTTGTATATATAATTAGATTTTAAGATTTTAACAATAATTTCAAAGTTTGGATAAGAATTTTTGGTATAAGAATCTAATATCAAATAAAATAATTTTTTGAATTCATTTTGAAAAAATGATAATATTTTGTTACTCACTCTTTGTTTCTTTATACATTTCATTTTAAATTTTGATATTAATTAAAATAAAAACACTAAAATTTTCTAAATGCAACGGTCTTAAATATCATTCAGCTTCTTTTGACCTGCAGCTTCTGAAGATCCAAAACTCTCCAATCTCTTTGTGAACATCATCGTTGTGGAACCCATCCTATCATCTCCAAAACCACATGCTTTGAAGAATGGCCTGACAAAAAATTGTTTCTTTATCAATTCAAACCCATCCTAAGCTACTAACAATAAGTATTAGCTATCTCAGAGGCAAAGACAATACCTTTCATCGTCAAAGCAAAGAGCTGCTATATCATAGATGTCTCTGTTTGTGAGAAGCCTATTGAAACAGTTGTGAGGCAATTTAATATCTCAAGAACTAACCTTTGTGAGAAGCAAACAAGAATCAAACCTGATAATTCTGTTAACTATCAATTTACCAATCCCCATTCGTTGTAGTGAAGGTAAAACCTGGAAGACACTGAGACCAAATTACACACCTTAGCACCAAATATACATCTCTAAGGCTTTAGAGTAAACCAAGTAATGAAGCATATTCCACTAAAGAACCTGTTAAACTTATGTTATAGATCATAAAAGTACCATTAGATCATGTATAGAAGCGGTCAAGCTATGATCAGAATAAGCACGACCAAATCCAACAAGTTGTCCAGTAGAAGGTGTGAGAGGCAATGCATTGTTTTGTTTCCAAGACTCTGACAAAGGATACAAAGATGAAGAAGATAGACTACTCTCTTCATCTGAATCATCATCATCATCAAGAACCATATGAAGAGACTTGGAAAACACAGAGACAACAGCATCACTATGGGAGATAGCTTTACGTAGCTTTTTCATGTCAACAATGGTGTCATTATGAGATAAACGGTTACAAGAGTGGTTACAATGTGAGTATAAATGTCTCAGTTCCTCAAGGTTTATGTCTTGCTTCAATGTAGAGATATATATAGGTATTGATTGAGGTAAAGCTAATGGAGAATTATCAGGTTTGTTTCTTCTTATCCATCTTAGTTCCATAGATATAAGAGAAGCATTACAACCACAAAACGCTAAACCCATTCCTTTAAGCAATGCAACATCTAATCATGAAAAATTCAAATCTCATAATATCAAATTCACTTCTGAAACCAAAACTATAGACTATAAAAGTTCACATTTTCATAACAATTAGCTAAGAAACTATTCAAAGGTTTTACTTTTATGTTAGCAATTAGTAGAAATAGAAAAAATTATCAGAAACAAGCTCAATCAACATTGCAAGATGCAAAATTTTCCGGAGAAAACTAATTAGCTACCAGAAGTTTTGAAATCACGAAAAAAAATATCTGAATTTCTTATGAAAATCGATAAAAAAAAATACAAACCTGAGGAAACTTGTGTTATGTATCTCTAAAAAAATCAGATAATTTTGTATACTGTATCCGATTTTGTTTTTCATCTGTAAATGTGAAGAAGAAGATATAATTTTGGGTAAGAAAGAACAAAATGTGTGGCTCTCAAGATTTTTCTTGCCTACGAAGCTGATCCGGTTCTCGAAAAACAGAAACCGGTCATTGAAAATAGAATCCGGTTTAATAAACTATAACCGGAGGTTAAAAACACAACTCGGAGTTACTCTGACTTGGTCTTTTTTTGTAGATAATAACTTGTAGAAAGAATCATAGTTATTTACTGTCCAAAAAATAAAAGATTAAAAGTTGAAGACTATATCAAAGGTAATTAAATTTAGGATAATTTTCTTAAATACCACTAAATTTATTTTATATTTCATAAATACTATTAAAATTGATTTAGGATAAAATTACCATTTAATAATTTAATAAAATTAAAAATTATATTTTATTTTGGAAAAATTATATAAATCCTAAACAATAAATACTAAACTCAAATACTATATACTAAAATCTAATTTTAAATACTAAATTTTAATCTCTAAATTAAAATTTTAAATCATAAATAATAAATACTAAATACTAAACTCTAACCCCTAAATAATAAATATTAAACTCAAACATTAGATATTAAATCCGAATATTAAATAAAAATATATTTTTTATAAAAAATTTAATTAAAAATGATATTTATGTACAATTAAAAAAATAATGTATTTTTATTCAATAAACTAGATTTAATGGTGTTAGAGAAAATTACTCTTAAATTTAACAAGTAAAAATCATATTATCTTTACTGTTCAAAAATAAAGATTAAAAGTTGAAGACATCTTCAAAGGTACTTAAATTAAGAATCTTGAATTTTTCTTTCTTATGTCAACACGCAAGTTTGAATTCAAACACAAGAGTTTAAAATAAGTCACATGTCAACGACTAGATCATAGCTCCTCGTACATTGGTGAGAATTGAGATTCAAGCTTTCTGGTCAACATGTTTGACCAAATCATTCACTTCTCACTTCAAGACATCTTCTGCTGACAGTACACATAGTTTTAATTTCTTTTTTTTATTAGTTCATATCTATGAATCATGTGACTATGTACCAAGTTCGGTTTTTACCTTAGTATATAGTGGTCATGAAATCAAAAGTATTTTATGTAATTACAAAAAATATTCAAATACTTAGGTATACCTAATTTAGACCTCATAGTATTTTGAACTCACGTTATAGAACATACCTAATTCGTGTTTATTTATTTTACTGATGCATTGAATAAGTATTGTACATAATCTAACTTATTTATAATTGTGTATTTTAATATAGATAGAGATTATATAATGGATTATGAAAGGAACTAAGGAAGCTTCATCAAATATATAAAACAAACACTTTATTTTTATAAAATTCTCCATTTAAAGTATGATTTTAGATAATCACATATTGTTATTTTATGTAATATAAATATAAATTGGATTATAGATTGAACATTTTCAAATCACATAATAAGAAAAAAAAAAACATAACCCCCATCACAACTTATTAGCTATGTTTTCTCTTACCGCTCGTATATAACAACACCATATAGTGATTATATTATTAATACTTTTAATTATCAGAGACTTGGTAAAATGTGAGTATAGATTCCTAGTCGTCTAGTCTACACTCTATATATGGAATATGTTACTTTTCCTCATGCAAAATTAATATCATTATCCCCAGAAGATGATATACTATAAGATATATAAAAGATGCATTGACCAGTAAACGATTGAGAGAGCCAAAGAGACAGGAACTCATAGAAGTAAACAGGGGCGGACGCAAGAAGGTTTAGTGGGGTGCCCTTGCTACCCCTATTTTTTTTTTAATTAGTGTAGTTTTAAATAAAATTTTAATTATGCATCATTTGATAAATTATTTTATGCATCTTCTATTTTATTTAGATACATTTTCATGTAAATATATTTATATTAAAAAAATTTAATGATAAAAAAGCCCAATGAATTTT
>KE157056.1:65624-81127 GCA_000411055.1 Leavenworthia alabamica
TGTCCATCACACTAGCTTCCATCATGCACATAACCATCATAACCATCATCATCACCATCCTTCGCTTGTTCTCTTCTGGTGCGTCGTGTTTTCTCTGTTATCACCTCTCGCTCTCTCCTCTTCATCATCATCATCGTCATCATCATCATCGTCTTCTTCTTCTACGTCGTCACCTTCGTCTCCTCAAATATCCCTAGGTAAATCTCTCTCTCTCTGTCTCTATCTATCTCTTTACTATATGATTTGATACCAATTGAATCTTGCAAATATCAAAATCATAGGAATATTCTATTCAGTCGTTAGATTCTCTGTCTAGGTCAATTCATTATAAATGATTAGCCTTTATCAAAATTTACATTAGTGACGCTGCTCGGTTCATGTAATTTCTTAGCTCTGTTTCTTACCAGTTTGGTTTTGTTTGGTGAAACAGAAGGTACACAGCAACATCTGCATCATGCAATCCTAAGGGATGAAGCTGTAGCAAGGTTACATGAGCTTGGAAAGGTATGCATCAAATTAAAAAGTTGATGATTCATAGATAATTCTAAAAACTGCTTAGCTTTATACCTTCTTATAAGATTATATCTACCTTGAATGTTTGTTATTTCCTTTGACCAAACATGATTTGATGCAATAGTGTCAATGTCATTATCTTCCAGTTGCTTTTATTTTAATCAAATGCTTTTAAAACTCTTTTTATGGCTATTGGAATCTAATGAAACTATTCTTAAGCCTCTTCTTATACAGAATCCAGCTACTGTTATCTTTAAACATAATGCTTCTTTATATATTGGAAGACTTTTCTTCTGTTCATCTAAACACATATAATAAAAATCTCTTTGAATATAATACCAATACATATCTTAGTGTTTTGGATTTATTTTCTTGAATTCACAGGTGAGTGATGCAGTTTCACACCTAGAACGAACTTTTATGAGTCCAGCATCCATAAGAGCAATAAATCTTATCA
Organism: Leavenworthia alabamica; assembly: GCA_000411055.1. Classification (NCBI taxonomy): domain Eukaryota; kingdom Viridiplantae; phylum Streptophyta; class Magnoliopsida; order Brassicales; family Brassicaceae; genus Leavenworthia; species Leavenworthia alabamica. The sequence goes on from KE157056.1 coordinate 66,595, forward strand.
TCGGATGGATGGAAGATGCTGGTTTATCAACGTGAGTTTTAAATCTACTCTCTTTTGTTTTTATACATATCTACAAAAACTTTTTTGGATTTCTTTTGCAGATGGGTTGATTACATGGGAAATGTACATGGTCGAGTAGAACCAAATAATGGAAGTAGAGAGGCTCTTCTTATTGGTTCTCATATGGTAAATTCACAATTATGTTCTTGTTGTTTCTTGTGTGATCTTGAATGAGCTGAAAGTGTTGACATATTGATATTTCCTTTGTTTAAACAGGACACTGTTATTGATGCTGGTAAATATGATGGCTCATTAGGCATAATATCTGCAATCTCTGCATTGAAGGTTCTTAAAGTAAATGGGAAACTCGGAGAACTAAAGCGGCCTGTTGAGGTTTGTCCTGTTATGTAACCACCCTAGTACCTTAGGGATATGGATCACTGAATGGATATAGTAAACAAGAAACTTATGTTATATACATTCACAAAACGAATGTTATCAGGTGATTGCATTTTGTGATGAGGAAGGAGTAAGGTTTCAGACTACTTTCCTAGGCAGTGCTGCTCTTGCTGGAATCATGCCAGTTTCTCGATTAGAGGTTACTGATAAAAGGTATTACTCGAGGAACTTTGCTTCTTCTCCTTATGTAGATTAAGCATAAGTACTCACTTTTTTTCCATATTCATTCGTTCAGTGGTATTTCTGTGCAAGATGCTCTTAAAGAGAACTCCATAGAGATAACAGAAGAAAACTTAATGCAACTCAAGTATGATCCAGCATCTGTTTGGGGATATGTAGAGGTAAAAATCATACTTGATCTCCTTTCGTCTCGCAAATGAAGCATAGATTTATGATTGCTTTTATCTGTAGGTTCACATTGAGCAAGGACCTGTGCTTGAATGGTTTGGTTATCCTTTAGGAGTAGTAAAAGGAATCGCAGGACAGACAAGACTCAAGGTAATGTATTCACAACTAAAAGAGTTCATGTTTAATCTTGGAGAAGGCTATTTGAAACCCAAATGGACAGAATTCTACAGGTTACTGTAAAAGGCTCTCAAGGACATGCTGGAACAGTTCCAATGTCATTGCGTCAAGACCCTATGAGTGGTGCTGCAGAACTGATTGTACTCTTAGAAAGTGTTTGCAAAAGCCCTAGAGATTACTTGTCTTGTAATGGTCAATGTAATGAGGATACAATAGAATCTCTTGCTAATTCACTTGTTTGTACTGTTGGAGAAATCTCAACTTGGCCAAGTGCTAGCAATGTTATCCCAGGCCAGGTAAGAGGAACAAAACTAATCTCTTATAGGTTTGTTTTCTTAAGTTCTCTTGTGAATGAGCTCTAAATGATTTGATGGATTCAGGTAACGTTCACTGTGGATTTACGTACGATAGATGATGTAGGACGCAAGGCTATTCTCCATGACTTATCAACTAGGATGTACCAGATTTGTGATAAAAGATCGCTTTTGTGTTCCATTGAACAAAAGGTAAAGAGTGATTCTACAATTCTTAAAACGTTATACTTCTTGATGTCTTCTTCATCACCGGTTTATCATTGTTGCAGCACGATGCAGACGCTGTAATCTCAGATCCACATCTGAGCTCACAGCTGAAATCAGCAGCTCAGATAGCTCTTAAGAAGATGACTGGAGAGACACAAGACGATGTCCCAGTGCTAATGAGTGGAGCAGGACATGATGCTATGGCTATGTCTCACTTAACTAAGGTAAATTAGTTGAAACTCAAAAGCATTTTAATGTAAAATGAATATTTCCCTTGAGTTCATATACATGGACATGTGTTTAGGACATAAGTTGTCTCTTGGTTTGATGGTTCATATACTAACTTAAAGAGAGATTTTATTTTCCGGCAGGTGGGAATGTTGTTTGTCCGGTGTCGTGGAGGAATAAGTCATTCTCCAGCAGAACATGTGTTAGATGAAGATGTTGGTGCAGCTGGTTTGGCCATCTTGGAGTTTCTAGAATCTCAAATGTAAAAACAAATTCAAACAGATTGGAGTCTTGTCTCTTAGAGACTCCATGAAATTGTACAGTTTTCATTTGTTGTTGTGTAATATTTGGAACTGCATTTGTATAGACTTAGTCCGATTCTTAAAATAAATGAACATTGTTTAGCTTATCTGTAATTTTCACAATAATGGTCAGTAATGTTCAAGACTTCATGTATACAGTTCAAGAGATCAACGGCTCTATAGATACATCCTTCCGTATACATAAGCCATGAAGAAGTATATTGTATGTAACCACATCAGGTTTCCTCTTGGCATATCATCTCATGGTAAGTTTTATGGCTGTATCCATTGAGCCTATATTACACAGACCTTTAATCATTGAACTATAAGCTATTGTATCAGACAAATATGTCATCATAGATTTGTCAGTTTAACCATTTGTCATCAGTTTATTGTTTAACCATTTGTCATCAGTTTGTTATTTTATGTACTAGTAAGGAATGCTATCATCTTATTCAATCTGAAACTGATAACACAGGAGCTTGTCTTGTCATTTTTACTCTGTTTTTTGATTTTTCTCTCCGTTATTTTCCTCGGAAACATTCGGACAAAATTGTTATATGACCAAAGTAACCAAAACTGTATAGAAATAGTTGGTCTTATTTACATGGTCAAAAATGACAAATATGCTTTCATTGAGAGTTGAACTCAAGACCTCCCGCTTACTAAACGGGTGCTCTAACCAACTGAGCTATGAAAGCTTCTTATTTAATGCGTTCTTTATAAACTATTAACAAGGGAAATAAAAAAAAAGGATAACGATTCCAGATAAGGTGGCTTCTTCGTTCTCTCTTAAACTGAAAACTATGATACCAATAGAGAAATCAAATACCTAGTTTGTAGGTTCTTATGAATACGTTGCTCCAGGTACTCATTTTCTCAAGTTTCTTAGCTTTCTTATGTATTATTCACTGCTTAAAATGTAAAGATTTGAAATGGGTGTTTGTAGAGTATGCTTACTCGTTGAAGGCAACTGAGAAGACTAATGTTTACAGTATGGGGATAGTGTTGATGGAGATTGTGACAGACAGGGAAAATACCAACATAGTTTGGTGCAGAGATAGACATGATGAGATGGGTTGAAACACATCTTTAGGTAACCGATTCTGCTAGAGATAAACTCATAGATCCAAAGCTTAAGCCAGTTATCATTCACAATTATTAACCAGGTACAAACAGATTCAGATTGTGAAACACACAAATCTTAAGGTTCTTAACTAAAAAAACACTGAATAAGAAGCTCCAGTGCCGAAGCAAAAGAGAGCTAAGCTCTAAAGAAAAGGATCAAAGAACAAGCTTTTACAGAGAAGATCAAACAAAACAAGCACTTGAGATCACTTGTGAAGGAGTTATATATCATTTATAAAGTCTTCAAAGATCATCCAAATAACTAATCTCGATCTTCATCTGCATTACAAACACGAAAGAAAGTGTATGAATCGTCCAAGTTATATACCTAAAACGAATTCAATACTCAAAAAAAAAAAACAAAGACTTTTACCAAAGTAACGTCGCTCATTAGCAGCTCTAGCCTTATTGAGCATCACATCGAGATCTTCTTTAAGCTTCACATCCCATTTTACAAGCTGATTTGTGAACACAGCACCAATTCCCATACCCAACACATGCTCCCACGGATCTAACACATCCCAATTTCACAAATAAAATCAAAAATTCAAATTAGGGTTCTTGTTGTTGCGATTGAACTTACGACGCATATAAGGTAGTTTTCTGAGAGCATTGGAGTACATCTGTGTACCCAGACCCAATAAAGCTCCCACCACTGTCGCACTCAAAGCCATCGTTTCCAATTCCGATCACTTTTCTGAAGATTTTGCTTAATTTAGTCCGACGACTCTCCGATCTCCACTTTAGTTACTTACTACTCGGAATGGGCTTGGGCTTGAGTTTGGGCTTCCACGTGTTTAAGCCTAGTAAGTTTTGTTTTAGTCTTTGAATTAGTACATTTGAAACTAAATTTAGAAGAATAAATTAGCATTAATAAAAAAAAACTAAAAAATGCAAAGATAATTTTCAAAAAATTTAGTTAAATTCGTTATTAATTGTAATAGAGTTTGATTCTAAATTACACAAAAACACCTAAATTTTGTTTTCTATCAATTTCTTAACCTTCACTATCAGATTAGTCAAAGACTATAAATATAATTATCAATTATACAATTTTTGTTATTTAAACAGAATATTTTATTCCAGTAAATCCACCAAATATTATGTAATTGCAAAATTTTTTATAACTAATCTAATAACCTCTCAGATATCACTAAATTTTATATCTAATCTAATAATATGTGATTTAAAATTTAGTAGAAAAAAATATAAAATATATTTAGATTCATGTCCAATTAAAGTTTAGTGATGAAAAAGCTATTTAATAAATTTGAAGATTTTGAACTTAGAAAAATATCACCCAATATATTTTTAATAAACCAAAAAACCTAATTTTGTATAATAAATCTAAAAAATAAATTATATATGTATATCCAAATATAAATTTAAACTAGTCAACTCACATTTAGATAATGTCATAATTATGCTCTCCCTCTTTCTTTGATACTGTCTCTCTTTCCCCCAATAAAATTTGTTTTATAGTTTAAAAATATTACACAACAAAATCTACATTTAATAGAATCAACTAAATTTAGATTATTTCTCTTAAAAAGTTAGTATTATTTACCTAAATAATATTGGTGGATGATAATAATAACATCAAATCTATTAAAAAAAAATAGAGAGAAACAGCAAGACTTTTTTTTTGTTCTTGTCTTCTTTTTTTCTTCACCATTGCTCTGTTTCAGGTTTTGTCTCTTCGTTTTCCTCTGTTATGTCTCTTCAAATTCCTCTTATATTTTAATCAAAATTTCACGTTTTTGTGTTCGATTAATCTCTGTCATCAAATGGGGTTTAATTTGTTTCGAAGCTCATGTTCTTCTTTACCAGAAGAGGTAAAGAAATAATAAAACAGAGCATTCAAATCTCAGAACATTTATAGAGAAGAAAGATCCGATTTTATACGATTTGTGTGTGTTTTTTTCTGGGTGTTTATATAAATGGCGTACTCTAAGATGGAAATGTCTTCATACCAAACTTTTAATTGCGTTTTGAGTCGTCCTCATGAGAGATGCACTCGAGAAGACAATAACAAGAAGAAGAGTAATAACAAAAACAATAACAATGTCCGAAACATACATGTTGCTTTCGAGAAGAATCTCAATGTTTTTGTCAGAGATCATTTCGAAAACTGTAGCGTCTCTAATGGAGATGATTCAACCAAAATGGTTAATGATTCTTCTTCAAATAAATCCTCTGTTTCAGATCATCGGACTTCGAGAACAGAGGAATCTCGTCTTAACGTCTCTTCAGGATCCGACCCGGATCCGATTTCTGGTCAACCAGAGAATCCAACAAGAAAGGAAACAAGAGCGGCTTCTTCTCTGGTTCAGATATGGGAAGCAAGAACAACACAACAACCACCAAACTCAAACCAAAACCAATCCTCAATCGATAGCAGAACAAGTTCTACTGTATCAAACCTCTTAGACAATTCAGAATCACTCAACGAGGAATCAATATCTGAGTTGATTCAACCGATCCAAGAAGGAAAAATCGAGGAAGAAGACAAAGAGATTGAATGTGATTCACAATTTGTTCCTCCACCTCATGAATCTGGAGATAAAGAGAAAGAAAAGGTGGTGAGAGTTATGGATATTATTCGAAAACTAAGCAACGACTCAGAAACAATGACTAACAACGACAATGGAAGCTTCGGTAATGACAATACTAAAGAAGTTCAGACAACAGAAGCCAGATGTTTATTACCTCAGGTTACTTGTTCCCCAAGAATACGAGGTCGTCAAGCTTTTGCTGATTTATTGATACAGATGATGCGTAATCGAGAAAAGGAGTTGGTTATATTATTAGAACGCCATAGTGTTTCGAAGTTCACGAATCGTGGGAGGATTCAGGTACATGTCTTCTCTTCAAGACTAGTATTAAGTATTTTAGGGTTTAATTAGGGTTAAAGATTTTGATTTGTTTTTATGTTTTGTTATGGTTAGTCTATGCTTAAGATTCGTTGTTACGAAAGATGCATTGCGATTCAAGATAGACATCGTTCTAAATGTGATTTAAACCGATCGCCACGAGGTTCTGGTGTGATGCATCTTCTCAGGTAAAGTTTCTTGATCTTTGTTCTTGTAGAGATAATGTGTTGTGATGAATCAATGAAACGAAATGCAGGGAGAAATATAAAGCAAATTCTGAGAATATTGAGATTGGATCTTCATCTAGTTCAGTATCTTCTCGTGGTCGGATTCTTGATAAAGATCCACACAAGACTATAGAGAAGAAGATTTTGCAAGAAACAATAGAGAAGAGTGATTTAAAAGAGATTAAGGAGAAAGCTGTCTTGAGTGAAACTGCAGAGAATAAGAATGGTTTAAAGAAATCTTCAGTAGAGACTATTAAGAAGGAAGCTATGGTTAAAGAAAGTGTTGAAGGGAGAGGCGAAAAGCGAGAAATAACGAAGGAGAAATCTAATGTAGAAGGGAATGCTTTGATTGGAATAGCTGAGAAGGTGAATCTATGGAACTCAGAGGAGAAACTGAATAGAAGAAAAGTGTTGGAGAAAGGTAAAGTTGTTATTGAGAGAATTGAGAAGAAGGATGTATTGGAAGAATTTACAAGAAGAATGGTTAATAAGGTAAAGGATAAGTCTAAAGAGATTGAAGCTAATAACATAACCTCTGAGGAAAAGATTATGCAGGAAACAACGGCGAAGAGTGAGTTAACTAAACCTATTGAAGAAAATGGTTTAATGGGGATAGCTGAGAAGGTGAATATGTGGAACTCAAAGGAGCAAAAGAATAAGAAAAGTATTCAAGGTAAAGGTAATGAAGTGTTGCAAGAAGCTTCAAGAAGAATCAGTAATGTCGAAACTGCGGAGAGAAGTATTGTTAGTTCAAAGGAAACAATGGAGAAAGAAACAATTTTGGATATAAAAGAGGTTAAGTGCAGAGAGATTATTGAGGATAAAAACATGAATCCACAAGGCTCTATAGAGAGGAATCAAGAGAAGAACTCTTCTCAAGAAGTTACACAAAAAGAAGAATCTAAGAGTGATGGCTTTAAAGAGATGGTTAAGGAGAAGCAACAGGATGAAGAGAATTCGATTCTGCGAAATCCGAATGACGAAAAAGGCAATAAAGAATCCGAGGATGAAGGACTCAAGAAGGTAGAACATGAAGAAAATGTGAAAGAAGAAGTAGTAGAGTTAATGAATGATTGGGATGAAAATGAAGAAGAAGAAGAATACTATGGAGAGTATGAATACAATGGTGAGAATATGGATGATTGGATTCAAGATATATCCCGACCTCGAAGTTACTGGGAAGATCTAAGGAAAGAAAGGTATCTTGAGGTTCTCAATACTGAATCAGATAAAAATGGTATTTGCAAACTCATTGAGAGGTATGTAACTAAGAATCATTCATTAACCAAATCACTTAAGAACATTTCACTTGAAACTTGACTTCATTTTAATTTTCATATAGACGAACAGTTTCCAACTTTTTAACAAGTGATTTGAGGCAAAAGATCGATAACTTGATGATCACTCGAGTGCATGGTCACTTAGGTTTACCAATGATCCATCAAGCAGAAGAAGAAGAGTGTGGAGTTGAGAGTTCAGTGAGGAACCAAGAAGATAATGAAACAGAGAAGACAAATCTTGAAGCTGTAAGCGATGTTTGTAGCCAATCATCAGAAAAGAGTACTATGCTGACGTCATGGAGTTTCAGGGATCAAGAACCGACAACGCCTTTGTGTCTACCTGAAGCTTCGGTCCCCACTAATCAATCTGTGAGTGTTTGTTAACTCTTGTTCTTGTCTTAGTTAGGTTACGTGTTGATGAAGTTAACTAAGATCTTAACTTTTAACAGACACAAGAAACGCAGGTGATAAGTGAACTCAAGGGACAAATGGAACAACTTCAACGTGAAATGTTTGAGTTACGAAGTTCTCTTAAATCTTGTATCGATATGCAACTTCATTTCCAGAAATCTCAAATTCAAGATCTTTCTCGTTCAGGTCAGTTTTATCATCATTTAAAATTTCTTCATTTCAAGAAATGAAACTGATGAAACAATCCTTTAGGCTCATCTGTAGAGCAACTAGTAGAGACGAAACAAGATCTGTTAAAACGCAAATGTTGCGTTTGTTCTGAGATGCCTGTTGACTCTCTCCTTTACAGGTATATGCGTCTGCTGCGATTTAAAATCGAAAACGCAAACGCTGAAATAATAACTTGCGGTTATGTTTTTGTTTAGGTGTGGACATATGTGCACGTGTCTGAAGTGTGCTCATGAACTGCAATGGAACAGTAAGAAATGTCCGATCTGTAAGGCTCCAATCGTCGACGTTGTCAGGGCTTTCCTTGATTTTTAGGGTTTGAACAAACCATATAATATATAGTTTATTATCCATTAATTTATAATGTGACATATTTGAATATACATTATATATAATAACATATTTTGGTCTTCGTTGACCATTTTTTTATTAATATGTTAGCTATGTTTAGATCGTTACAAAATATGACTCATATACATATTTAAACAAATCTTTAATTTCACTATAAATATTAAAATTACATCCATTTTTCACACAAATCTTGAATAAATAAGCAAAAAGACAACAATTTAAATCCAATATACTAAAAGAAAATTCAATATCTTCAAATATGGATTTGATCAACAAAAATCGAAGTCATATACTCCTTGATTTTGCCTTGTGGATGAGTAAATCCTTCATTTACATTATAAGCAACTGTCATCATACGAGCAAGATCAATGGCTGCCTTAAGAACACAATGTGAAAGCCCAGTTATTGTCAATAACTCTTCATTTATTGTCTTATCAGCATCTATAATCATTCTACGTAGCTCCATAATAGCTTCTTCTTTGTTAACTCGATATTGTTTCATATAACAGTTGACTGCATTTGTGATATATCCTCTACTCATATCATCCTAACCAAGAACACGAAATTAGACATATTTAATATGTGAATAAATACTATGTTATACATCTTTACCTCGTAACCGGTTATATCATTCAATAGACGACCTTTGATACATAAAGATTTGACAAGTTTAGGTCTAGATTTTAGCCACTCAAAAGCTTCATTCGTTGCGATCTTTCCCATAGACATGAAAAGACCAGCCAAGGTCGCACAAGCTGTGACCTCCTCTTCACCAACCTCCATGTATTCTTCAAAGCTAGGCACGTGACCAGCTTGTGCCCATCGTTCGAGATCAATGTTGGCTTTTGCAGCTGCCTTGAACTAGACATGGTCAAAAATATATATTATTTTCAATATTACAAAATAATGAAACTATACACTATGTTATTATTACCTCTTCTATTGTAGCATTCACACTACAAGATCTTCCTTCTGGTCTAAGTTCTTTTTCAAACTCTTTATAAGAATCCAAAATAAAGTTCAATACGAATTTTAAATAGTTAGGTTGTTCATCCATTGCATGATCGGGAGCCCACCTATACATCAACATCATCATTGTATACTCTCGTTTTTTGTGTGTTTAACATATAGTCATATAGTATACCTTTCTAAGCTGTTGGCTAGGGTTTCAGCCTCAGGAAGAGTTGCATATCTATCGAATGTGTCATCTAGAAGAGCTAAACCAGTGAAGAACTGAATCATCATGATCCTTGATCGTGATAGTTGTGGCTCGAAGAACGACCCTTGTACAATGAAATGATGTTCAACGATTCTGTCTCTGAAGTAAGGTGGCAAGTTAGTTTCGAACTCTAGCTCCTTGTACCATCTTGCATGCAAATATATTGATACGTAGTTAGAATAATTAACTTTTTAAAAGGGTTATAAGTAAGTTAAGACATAAGAAATGAGGAGATCATTACATACTTTGTCACGGTTTTGAGTTCTTGAAGGTATTGGAGTTGTCGCAACTTGAAACTTAACTTAGCAAATTTGAGTAACATCTTGTCATGGTCTTTTTCTTGTTCATAGAATGGGATAAATTCAACTGGGAGTAACACCTCCACACTCCAATGCTGAGATAGACCAAGAGCATTTCGTATATGCACTGAAAGATGAGGTGGACACGTGCCACTTGAAGCTAATGACTCCAAGTGGCTCGTTGTAAAGCTCAATGCTTCGTCAAGTATATAATCTTTAGTCGTCCTCACATGAGCAGCTTCATACAAGCTTAGCAAACCCTTAGCATCTCCAAGAAGAGATTCTTTAAAGTTTCCATTGCTTTCTTTGAATCTTTGGAATACATCTATTGACATAAATGGACCAATATGTTACATAGAGATAATAAATACTTATTCTAACGTCAATGATGATCAAAAGCTTAGGTTTAGACTCCTTTACCCGAAGATATGTGGTGACCATATCTTCTCAAAACCCAAAAGATGATAGAAACTGTATACAAATCATCTTCACCTTCCATAATCACTTCTATGTTTTCAAAACCTTTTTTTAGGGTTTCATAGATCTCATCCTCAAAGTAATAAGCAAGACCAAGGCTCACCAACAAGTATATCATAAGAATTGTCTTCTTTATCGAGTCAATGCTTTGTGAAGACATGATTGTGTTCTTTACTTTTAGCTTTAGTTCATCGATCTCTTTCATAAGCTTATCCATTTCCTGAAAAAGTGACACATGTGTTAACCTTCTCTACATCTATAGACATAAACCTTCACATGGACTCACCAAGACATCGATCGGAGTCGAGTGGAAATAATGAGTCCATTCAGAAGTTGGCAATTTCTTGAACTTGCGAATACGTTCTTGATCATTAGAGGTCAAAGCATTAGTGGTCTTCAAACGAATATGCTTTAAAGGCTTACCGGGAAATGACGTCAGGGGAAAGCCATTGAGTTTGGTTAGTGGATTGGTCCGAGGACAAAGAGAAAGCTGAGATCCAAGCTTTGGCGAAAAAAGTGATGTGGCTTCCATGTTTATTACAAAATGATATGGAATATGTTTTCACTATCATATTTATAGATCACAATATTAGCACATTGTATTTATTTGCATAAATAATTTCATTTAAACAAGTTATTACATAGTATATTTATTTCTGTTTTATATATGAAGAATATCAGATCTTATATTTTTTTAGTCAGAGATTTTGTTATTGTCTTCGGATATTTTACTGAAAAATGTGTTCCTAAGTATTTAGGAATTTTAATTAATATATTATTATTCAAACAATTTTTAAATTTACCAATTTAAATTAAATAGACTAGAATATCAATCCTGAATACTTTTTATTAATAGAGAAAAGATTTTAATATTCATAGATGTTTTAAATAAAATAAGATATCACATATTATATTTCTGTTTTAATTTTAAGAAAATGCCAATTATTAGTCAATTATTTTGAAAATTTACAATTTTAGATTAGAATCATATTTATTACCTTTTAATGGGCCAATATTTAATATATCTTTTGTCAACATTTTGTTTTGGGTCATCTTTTTTTTTTCTATATATTAAATTAAAATCACACATATTTTTCTGTTTCTAGATATTATTTTTATGAGCCTTGTAAAACTGGTTACAAGTCCCAATAAATTATGTTTTGTATTTATTAATTTTGGGTGATCTTAACTCTAAATCAGACTTGAATACTTTTGATGTTCAACTTGTTTTATAAAAATCACATTTAATTTTAAAAGAAATTCTATGATTAGTCACTAAGAAAATGGTCAACATCAACAAATATTATTAAAAAAATTAAAAATAGTGTTGATTTAATGGTTAAAAATCTAAAAATTCATTATAATGATGGTGTACATTGGAGACACAAAAAAATATAATAACAACAAAAACTATATTTGTCTACGTGATATATTAACCACACTTAATTATTGTATAATAATAACTATCATTATATTTAGGAAATATGAAATAGCTCAAACACTTGTAAGATTAACAAAGATGTGGCAATTTAAAAAAAATTATAAGTTGTATATTTATAGATCAGGTGATTTATGACATTATTTATTAACAAATTAACAATGTTATCTTTGCTAATCTTATTCCTATTGGAAATACATATTATCTCATAATTTTATTTTATTTTATCCCAACACTTGTAAGACTTACTAAATTGCTAATTTATACCCAACAAGAATAATGATATAAGTATTCCCAACACTTAATTAAACATTAAATAAGACACAAATTTGTTATCACATATTATGTTCTAAATTAGAAAAGTAGATCAACATAAGTTTATTATTGACTTCATTTAGATTTTTAAACATAATTATTTGATTTTTTTTCTGATAATCTATGTAAATAACATAAATTTAGTAAACTATAATATACTAGCATCATGGCAGGGCACATTAGTTTTTTTTTTATATAAAATATTGTTTTGTTTGTCCACCAATAGTTTATGGTAAATTAATAAAATTGACCGTATTAAAATTTTAAATTTTAAGAATTATACTAAAATTTATAATATAAAAAATAATTTGTTGACTTAAAATCTTTTTAGATATAATTTGATTTTAAAAATATTAAATTTATTGGTATTATCTATATATGGTAGAAGTAAAAATTTATGATAAATAAAATCAGAAACTTTTAAACAAAAAAACTCTGTAAAGAGTTTGTAGAAGTTTTTAAAAATATATATAAATATATAAAAAAAAATATTGTTTGTGGGACTAAAAATGTTCCTAATAATAAATATTTTAAACTCAAATAAAATAAAAAATTTCAAAATAAATTTTTAAAAAAAAATAATATTTAAAATTCTGTAAAATTGACACATCATAAAAAAAAATTACTGCTGATTTGATATAATTAGATTAACATTGTAATCCAATATATATGTATACCTTAACAATATTTGTATACACTATTGAAATAACATAGGGTTTCTTTTGCAGATCCAGTCTATTGTAAAATAATCTTCAAAACACACATCAAAATATGATGCATTTATGTTTTAAAAAATATACTAACTAGTAAAACATTTATTTTTTTGTGCATCAAATAAATAATTGTTGGGCTTAATAGTAAGGTTGGGTGCCTGGCCTGTTTTTCTGTATCCAAACTTGCATACCATATTATTTTAAATCTATGAACTGAATAGTTATTTTATTTGTTTATAATATTTAATTTTATTTGATTTAAACTAAAAATTATATTTTGATCCCACCAAATTTTTTTATGAATCCATCACTTTTGAACATATGTACCGGAGTGGATAAAATATTATATGCCTATTTCTTTTCTATTCTTTATATTTGTATCTTTAAATTTAGGAAAGTTTATAATTTAAAAAATCTGATTTAAAATAATAAATAATGTATTACTGAAACTTATATCCATTGTAATTGAACTAATAATTTTTAAAAAAATATAATCAAATTAATTATTATAAAAAATAAAACTGAAATTTGATTTAAAAGTTAGAAATGAGATTTCGTGAGGTTTCTTAATTAAAATATAAATATCAAAATCTTAATTTTTAAAATGAAATTTTTTAAAAATTTATAACAAAATTCTAAGTTCTCTAAAATATATTCAAATAATTTCAAATCAACTTAAAAATAAAATCTATTCAAATACTCAGTTAAATGCATCTCATTATTTTCTAGATATTTATTCATATAAAATTATTTTGTGATCCACCATTGGCATATTGTATATATGTTATATATATAATATGACATATATGATTAAATGAATAATATTGAATATATGTGTGTTGTAATATATATGTGAATATGAGATATATGATAAAAAAATAATGATATATAATAGTATCTTTATAATGGATGGTTGTTGCTTGTTTTGTTCATCAAAGACAACACAGATAATGAAGGCAACCCATGTGCTTCTATACTGTCCTCATGCCCACCATCTTATTACCCTTTCAAAAAAAACATTACAACTTGTATTCTTTGACCCAATAAATAAATAAATAAAGCCCTTGAAATTTGTATATTTTTTATTTATTTTTATAGATGTAATTTTACTTACAAAACATATGTAAAAATGCTTTGAACTAACCAAGTCATGATTCATTAATTTTATGATTTAAACATTTATAATTTTATAAAATTAATTGGTGACAGAACTATTAACAATCTTTCAACAAATTATATGATCATGATTTTTGTTTATTATTATAAAATAAATAGGAGTGTAAACCATTTTTTGTTGTATATATTGAGAGTGGGATGTCTGATTTGTAGTACTAATTAATTATCTATATATCTATTTTAATTTTAATTTTTGTTTTTTTTTTTGAACAGCCTTGTTTCTTTCAAACAGCTAAGCCATGTGAAATACTTTCCTTTATTTTTTAGTAAGTTTTATTTATTCTGTTCATTCAGAAAAAAATAAAAATGTGTTGAAAAGTGCAAACAGTCTCATGTTTTTTGTTATTTTAAATTATTAATATT
>KE157056.1:82211-104051 GCA_000411055.1 Leavenworthia alabamica
GAGGTGAAGACAAAAGAAATACCGGTTGAGGAAGTCAAAATCGAAGAACCGGTCAAAACTGAAGAACCGGTCAAAACCGAAGAACCGGTTAAAACTGAAGAACCAAGTAGTGAGAAAGAGAAGGATACTATTGAAGAGATCAAGAAAGATGAGACCGCTACAACCTCGGTCGTGGAAGAGAAGAAACCGGAGGTAGAGGAGAAAAAGGAAGAAGCTACTCCGGCTCCAGCTCCGGTGGTGGTTGAAACTCCGGTTAAAGAACCGGAAACAACGACGGCACTAAAGCCTTGATTTGTTTCAAAGACGGTATGATTACTTCTCTTCATGTAACAAAAAAATGAAAGAAACGACAAAAGAAAAAAAACTTATTTTTCATTATTTTTATTTTATTTGGTTTGTCTTTGTGTGGATAAATCTTTGTTTTCGTTTTTTTTGGGATGTATTTAATGTGTTTTTTTTTTAATTTATATTCATGTGAATTTTGTAACAAAATTAAATATTTGTGGATGATTTTTCTTTATACACTTGTTTGATTTTTCAACCATGTTTATCTGATTAAAAAAATTAGAATATCTTCGCATTAAATTAAATTACTAAGTGGATAAGTCTATTTAATATTGTTTTACTTTATGTAACATCAAAATGACGTTTGTGTGTGTTAATTAATAGATCTCATCACCAAATAAAATCTATTATTATAATTGTAAAGCTTATAATTATTTTAATTATTGAATTTACACATATTTATTATATATAATTTTTGTGATACTTTGTTAAATTTATTTTGTGATATATGGTATTTTGTATAGTTATATAATAATATTTAACATGTTTAATATAATATATAGAGTTCTCAAATGAAGTGGTAAGCAACGTATCTATATTTGATTACTCTCTTGATTTTTTCTTAAATGAGTTACGTAATATTCCACTATTATATCCATGGTATAGGCCCAATAACATTCCACTATTAAAATTAAATAAATTTTAATGTTATAGTTTAGGATTTTCATAGTTTGACTTGACTAATTCAATCCCATCATAAAATAAAATTCAACTCTATCTCTCTCTTTCCAATTTTGATCCATCTATAAGCACAAGTAGTTCAATGTAAGTCGAATAGATGTTATCATTGTAATGTTTTTGACATAACCGGATGGAGAACCAAACCAAAAGAATCGGTTAGTATGTTCACGGTCCAAAAACATATATAGCCGCATCTTGAAATTCAAATATAATTTTTTTATACTCAAATAAGAAAATTTAGGAGAATTCAAAATATAAATTCTTATAGGTTCTTCGATGATAAAAAATTGTATACTTATTTGTAAAAATAAATAAATAGAGTATACTATAAAATTAATTAATTAATTAAATATTTGGAAAATAAAAACTCGTTAAATTAAAAAAAATGTAAATTAAATAAATTTTTAGATTTTGAAAGTTTTGATATACAAACATGATCACATCACAAATTTGCGAGTTCATTTATCAAACAGATAGCTTATAAAATTGTTGGTGAATGCTTAGAAAATGTTGGTCCATTTATTATATTTTTGAAAATATATACTTTTTCAAAAGAAAGAGTAAAATGCACGCCAAATAAAAGCTGAAAAAAAACAAATAAAATAGTAAAGATGTAAAACAAATACATGAGAAAAGAAAAATAAAAGTAACACATCCAATAACTATAGACTATTAATAAGTCTCGATTCAAAACACATAGCCATTTACTGAGAAAGTTCTACTACTAAAATAAAGTCGAAGGCATAGGCCATTTACTATAAGAAAGCTTTGATACTGAAAACTAAAAAGAAGCCACTCCCCACTAACTCTTCTTTCTTTACTTTTATATTAGTCTTGGACAAACGGATCGGATAGGCAAAATCCGAAATATATCGGATTCGAATTAATCGGATATGCATGAATAAATTAATCGGTATAATTTTATTTCTAATTCGGATTTTGGATCGGTTTAAAATAATCAATTTATTCGGTTTATTCGTATTATTCGGATTAAAATTTAATTGGAAGTAAAATTATATAATTTTAATAGAATAAATCGATTAAATAAATTTTTTGATCCGATTAAACCTTGATCTGAACCGATTAATCTGAGATTTTTTTCCGATTTATTCAGTGAATTTTAAAATTTTCGAACAACCCAATTACCAAATAATCCAATCCGTTTAATTCGAATGACCATGGCTACTTTATATGTACAACAACAAAAATGTAGAGATTTAGTTGATAATATGTTGTTGCTTTTAAAAATTGATACATATGAAATTAGCAATGTCCATACTATGATGGATCCGACACAACTCAAGCATATGTTATACAACAAGCTTATGTGGAAACAAGAGAATTGTATATTCAAATTCAAGAACAGGAAGAACAATTATTAAAACTATTTTTTAAAAAATTTATACATTTTAAAATTATTGTGAAAGTTTTCATATAAATGTTTGAAAAATAAAAGTAAAAGATTGATACATTCATTTTAGAGAAAAAAGTTAGAAATCTTCCAATCAACTATCTTTGGCTTTTCTTTTTCACTTTAGTCGAGCAAAGTTGATGTGGGGAGGGCCTCCCTCTTTGCTCTTCTTATATTTTAGGCATCTCAATAATCTAAAACTTCTTTATAATAATAATTTTATAAATATTGGAAATAAAATCGAATAAAATAAAAAGAGCCCATGAATTGTAAAAGATGGTTTGGTTAAATAAAATAAGGTATTCTTTGTCAATTGTCACACTTTTCCACGCCAAGTATTTTCGAAGTTCAAACCATTAGTTATTGTTTTTGTAAATAATAAATGTATGTGGATTAATTTTAGTTTAATTCTCTTTAATACTATCAAATGTATTTTATTGGACAAAATTACATTAATTTTTTGTTTGGACATGAATACTATTTTTTATTAACAATATATTTTTATTAAAAATTATATTTTTTATAAAAAGTATATTTTTATTTAATGTTATAATTTAATGTTTAATGTTTGGGTTTACTATTTATTATTTAGGGGTTAGAGTTTANGTTTGGGTTTACTATTTATTATTTAGGGGTTAGAGTTTACTATTTATGGTTAGGGTTTAGTATTTAGTGTTTGAATTTAGTATTTATTATTTAGGGTTTAAATTTTTTATTTAGAGATTAGAATTTATTATTTAAGGTTAGAGTCTAATATATAGTGTTTGGGTTTAGTAAATATTGTTTAAGATTTATATAATTTTATTAAAATAAAGTTTAATTTCTAATTTAATTAAATTATTAAGTGGTAGTTTTATCTTAAATCAATTTTATTGGTATTTATAGAATATAAACTAAATTTAGTGGTATTTAAGAAAATTGTCTTTAATTTTATTTAATTTTTCAAGATAATGTGTTAGGAGAAAATTTAAAATAGTATTTGAACTAATACCATAAACTTCTTCTTTTTTTGTTATATCATAATGTATTTCTTAACCAGCATGCATATATACAACATAGAATTATTTTATGCATTTTAGATGGTTTTCTTACAATATATTAGTTTCTTTTTTATATCATATACCATATTTTTTTTGATAATATAACAATATTGATATGCTCCCCTAGTTTATCTAATAAATCTAATGAGTCTTTTTCATATAAAAATATTTTTTTTTTAGAAAAAGAGAAGAAATAATTCGATAATAATTGCAGATTGGCATGTACATCTTTTAGCAATTTCATAGTGTGAAAATATCGAGGAGTACAGAACAGAAACAGAATCCTTGACAGAGAAGTTATTAAGACAACAAAACTACAAAAGTAAACTGCACAATTACCAAAGATTCTATTTACTTTCGAGTTTGGTTTATAGTACTTCCTCTGTTTTGTCTAATAATAAATTTTAACTTTAACAAAACATCTTATATTCTCATAAAACTATAACTGAAAATGCATATTTTTTTGCTTGTACTAATAAGCTATTAAAATATTTTTGAGTATGTTCAAAAAATGGTATTAAAATTCGAACAAATTATATATTGTGAAACAAAATTTTATCCCTAAATATATTATATAATATAAAGATGGAGTAGTTTAGTGACTGGATAAGCACAATGCATGGCCATCTAAATCTGATGGATTAGATTTTGATTTTTAGTTAGTGGAACATATAAAACATTAGAATGACATAAAGGTACGATGTTTATGTCAGATAATTTAAAATGTTTATGTGGATTATATGATTAATAGGGAGTTATTGAAACTTGTATTTTGATAGATTTGATTACTTAAAATATAATTTTATTAGATTAAGTATTTATTTGTTGATTTTAAAATATATTAAAAATTATTTAATGTTACTTTGATTTATATATTTGAACAGAATATATTTTAATGTATTTATTTTTCTAAAACATGAATTAATCAAAATACTATTTTTAGATAATATTTCACAATAATTTTTAAACTAAAATACATTAAAAACATTTTAAATTAATTTAATAACACCCTGTAACCACAAAAAAAAATATAAATGATATATTCATATTTTCAATTGATCTATTAAACACTTTTATAAATCTTCAAACAGTAAGTAAACTTAGTTAGTTGTACCATAATCAACTAGTCCTAGGTAATGCTTTTGAGTTTTGATCTCCGACAAGGTAAGTTATTTTGTTAATTTTTTTACCAAAATTTTTACTCAAGTTTGTGGTATATAAAAAAAACTATGATCTCATTCTAATCTAATGAGACACCAAAATAAAAAATCAAATCAAAAAGATAAAGAGAAGGTAAAAAAAAGCTAGATGCACTACAAATCTTTAATATTTATATTTATTTTTTTCCATTAAAGAAAAAGCTATGATGTGTGTTCTCTCATCTTTTATGAAAGTATATATATTGCTTTTGCTTTTCTCAAAAGCAAAAAAAAAAAAACTAAATCTCAATTCAAAAGATGAAGAATGCATTGGATACTACAACTTCTTTTTCACTTTTCTTTCAAAAATTACAATTATGATTTTCACAAAATAAAAAATAAAAATAGGCTTGAAATGATGATTATCCTCTTCACTTATTAACCCACTCAACTCACTATAAGCATCAACTCCAGAACATAGTTGAGCCCCCCAAAACGTTAAAGCATGATGATGATGATGATGTTTAATAATGATGTTCTTTAGGGTTTTGGGATTTCAGCTAAGACTCTTCTTCTTCTCTTTCACTTCTCTGAACTTCTAAGATTCGTGTCGGAAAACATTTTTGTTTTGTTTTATTTATGTTACAATGGCAGACAATATTTTCACTTTCTTCTTAATCTTGTCTTTAATCTTTCCTCTTCTTTGTTCTTCATCAATCTCAACTCTTAATCTGTCATTACTTAGACAAGCTAAAGTTCTTGTCTCACTTAAACAAAGCTTTGTTTCTTATGATCCTTCTCTTGATTCATGGAACATTCCAAATTTTAATTCTTTATGTTCTTGGAGTGGTGTTTCATGTGATAACTTGAATCAGTCTATTACTCGTCTTGATCTCTCTAATCTCAATATCTCCGGTACTCTTTCGCCGGAAGTTTCTGGTCTTTCGTCGTCTCTTGTGTTTCTCTCTGTCTCGTCAAATATGTTCTCTGGAGAAATACCTAAAGAGATCGAGCAGCTCTCGAATCTTGAGGTCTTAAACATCTCAAACAACGCCTTTGAAGGAGAGATTGAGCAACGTGGGTTTAGTCAAATGACTCAGCTCTTGGTTCTTGATGCTTACAACAACAACTTTAATGGATCACTTCCTCTGAGTTTGACCAAACTCACACGACTTGAGTACTTAGATCTTGGAGGAAACTACTTTGAAGGTGAAATACCTAGAAGTTATGGAGGTTTCTTGCGTCTCAAGTTTCTATCTTTAGCTGGCAATGATCTTCGTGGGAGAATTCCTAGTGAGCTAGGGAACATTACAACTCTTCAACAACTTTACTTAGGTTACTACAACGATTTCCATGGCGGAATACCTCCGGATTTGGGAAGGTTGATCAATCTTGTTCAATTGGATTTAGCTAATTGTAGCTTGAAAGGATCAATTCCGACAGAACTAGGGAATCTCAAGAACTTGGAGACATTGATTCTTCAGACTAATGAGCTTACAGGTTCTGTTCCTAGAGAGCTAGGGAACATTACAAGTCTCAAGGTTCTAGATCTCTCTAACAACTTTCTTGAAGGAGAGATTCCTCTAGAGCTATCTAGTCTTCAAAAGCTTCAACTGTTTAGTCTCTTCTTCAATAGATTACACGGCGAGATCCCTGAGTTTGTATCTCAGCTTCCTGATATGGAAGTCCTCAAGCTTTGGCACAACAATTTCACCGGAAAGATTCCTCCAAAACTCGGATCTAACGGGAAGTTAGTCGAGATCGATTTGTCAACCAATAAGCTCACAGGTTTGATCCCTGAGTCACTTTGTTTCGGAAGAAGACTCAAGATTCTCATTCTCTTTAACAACTTCTTGTTTGGTCCTCTCCCTGAAGATCTTGGCCAATGCGAGCCGCTTTGGAGATTTCGTCTCGGACAGAACTTTCTGACCGGTAAACTACCAAAGGGTTTGGTTTATTTGCCGAATCTATCACTTCTTGAGCTTCAAAACAACTTCTTGACTGGAGAAATCCCGAAAGAAGAGGCGGGAGATGCGCAGTTATCTAGCCTCACTCAGATCAATCTGTCTAATAACCGGTTATCTGGATCTATCCCTGGTTCAATCAAAAACCTCAAAAGCCTTCAGATTCTTCTACTTGGCGAGAACCGGTTCACAGGACAGATCCCAGGAGAAATTGGAAGCTTGAAGAGTCTTCTCAAGATTGACATGAGTAGAAATAACTTCTCAGGCAAGTTTCCTCCTGAGTTTGGTGATTGTTTGTCACTCACTTACTTAGATTTGAGTCATAACCAGATCTCCGGTCAGATTCCAGTTCAGATTTCGCAGATTCGGATTCTAAACTATCTAAATGTTTCTCGGAATTCTTTAAACCAAAGCCTCCCAGTTGAAATCGGATACATGAAGAGCTTAACATCAGCAGATTTCTCACATAACAACTTCTCTGGTTCTGTTCCAACTTCAGGGCAATTCTCTTTCTTCAACAACACGTCATTTCTTGGAAACCCTTTTCTCTGTGGATTTTCTTCAGACCCTTGCAAGGGTTCTCAAAACCAATCTCAGTCTCAGCTACTTAACCAGACCAATCCAAAATCCCACGGCGAAATCTCCTCAAGATTCAAGTTGTTATTCGGGTTAGGTCTACTAGGGTTTTTCTTGGTGTTCATCGTTTTAGCTGTGGTGAAGAATCAAAGAATGAGAAGGAACAGACCAAATTTATGGAGACTCATAGGGTTTCAGAAGCTTGGATTCAGAAGAGAAGACATTTTAGAATGTGTTAAAGAGAACCATGTCATCGGTAAAGGCGGTGCAGGGATTGTTTACAAGGGCACAATGCCAAATGGAGAAGAAGTTGCAGTCAAGAAGCTATTAACCATAACCAAAGGATCATCACACGACAACGGTTTAGCCGCAGAGATTCAAACACTAGGTAGAATCAGACACAGAAACATAGTGAGATTACTCGCTTTTTGTTCCAACAAAGATGTGAATCTCCTTGTTTACGAGTATATGCCTAATGGTAGCCTCGGAGAAGTCTTACATGGGAAGGCTGGAGTGTTCTTGAAATGGGAAACGCGATTACAAATAGCGTTAGAGGCCGCAAAAGGGTTATGTTACCTTCACCACGATTGCTCACCGCTTATAATTCATCGTGATGTTAAGTCAAACAACATCTTGTTAGGTCCTGAGTTTGAAGCTCATGTTGCTGATTTTGGACTGGCTAAGTTTATGATGCAAGACAATGGAACTTCAGAGTGTATGTCTTCGATCGCAGGCTCGTATGGCTACATTGCTCCAGGTACATAACTAATACCCAATACTCTTTTCTTGTACAACACGTTACGTTAGGGCTTGTCATTTAGGTTTTGTTTGAATGCAGAATACGCATATACACTGAGGATAGATGAGAAGAGCGATGTATATAGCTTTGGAGTGGTGTTATTGGAGCTTATTACGGGTCGAAAACCAGTAGATAAGTTTGGAGAAGAAGGTATAGATATTGTGCAATGGTCAAAGATTCAAACGAACTGTAATAGACAAAATGTAGTGAAGATCATTGACCAGAGATTGAGCAATGTGCCATTAGGACAAGCTATGGAACTCTTCTTTGTCGGAATGTTATGTGTTCAAGAACATAGTGTTGAGAGACCGACCATGAGAGAAGTTGTTCAGATGATTTCTCAAGCTAAACATCCTAATAGTTTATAAATGCAGTGATGTTATATATATAAAAATTATAATATATATTTTTATGTTTTATGTGTTTCATAGATTTTTGTTTTTTCTAGAATTATAATGATTATGGTTTGGTGATATGAGTTTATATTCTTGTTTTTAAAATCGGCCGTATAGCCGTTTAGGTGTCCGCTTGGGCGTTAGATGAGGTCATGCCATCTCGATTTTTTCTAATCGATCCGATTAATTGTTATACCGATTAATCTTTGCCTATCCGATTAATTTCCGCTAGCCGATTTATTTATTTATTNTGTGATCGAGGAAAAAAAATAGGGTTAAATAGAATTTTATATCTTCTTATAATAAAAGATCAGGCCACTCATTACTTCAGAACTAATTTTGTAAATATTATTAATCATAATACTTCAAAATATTAACATTTAATATGTATTTTTTCTCTTGGAACATGTCTTAAATGTTTGTTTTAGACAAAAAAAAAACACAAATGTTTAGCTTGGTTTAGTTGAAGTCGTTGTCTCGAAATTAGATTCAAGTCCAGATCATGTTGCTACATTTTATTCAAATTTTCTTGACTGAGCCCAACCCAAATGAATTTAAAGAAAACAATAAATTAATTATTATGGAACTCAAACTTTTCGGTTCCGTTTAATTATATCCGGTTCACATTTTTGGTTTGGATTCATCGTTCGATTGGATTAAACCGAATAGAACACTGGTATAGATAGATACCACATCTTGAAATTGAAAAATCGAGCTCTCTCTGCCTGGGAAATTTTGGAGCTCTCCCAGTTGTGAACAACGAACGGTAAAGAGATTCGTGGCTCCTGAAATTGGATCTGATCTGAGTTTATACTCCAAGTTTAGTCAATTAACATCGCTATTTACTACGTTAGAACTCATTCGATTCTTCAAACCCTAATTCGATTTATACTGTGTAGCTGAATTTGGGGTTTAATGTGATTTTTCTCAGGTTTTTAAGGATGAATCACTCAAAGGATCCATTTGAAGCAGCAATTGAGGAGGAGCAAGAAGAATCGCCGCCGGAATCACCTGTTGCTGGCGGTGATGGTAATGAAGAAGGACGAGGAGCTGAAATTGACCAAGCTCCTGAAGAAGATGAAAGAGCTGTAGGTGTTAGGCGTCCAATGAAGAAGCAAAAAACCTCTGTTGTTACTGAAGCTAAGAACAAAGATGAAGATGAAGAAGAAGATGAAGAAAATATGGAAGTTGAGCTTACTAAATATCCAACTAGCTCTGATCCTGCTAAAATGGCTAAAATGCAGTTGAGTTTCTTGATTTTTATGCCTTTAGACTAAATCTTTGAGACTATTAATGATTTGTTATTCTTCAGAACCATTTTATCGCAATTCACTGAGGATCAAATGAGCAGATATGAATCTTTTCGAAGATCTGCATTACAAAGACCAAACATGAAGAAGGTTATTATTACTAAAGATATGATTTTGTGGTTATGAAATATGAACACAATTGATTTGTATTTGTTTCATCTCTGTTATGCAGTTATTGATTAGTATTACAGGAAGTCAAAAGATTAGTATACCAATGCAAATCGTTGTTTGTGGTATCGGAAAGATGTTTGTCGGTGAACTCATAGAAACTGGTAAAGATAATGATTGAGATTTTCTAATGAAATTGTTTACTTTGCAATAGAGAAGCTCACATTGTTGTTTGTAGCTCGAGTTGTTATGGCGGAAAGAAGAGAATCAGGACCTATTAGACCTTGTCATATCAGAGAGTCTTACCGGAGACTTAAGCTCCAAGGAAAATTGCCTAAAAGATCAGTTCCACGGCTTTTCCGATAAGTCCGAACCAGAATAACTAGAAGAAAACTTCTCTTAGCTAGTGAGATTTGCCTATGAGTTTCATAGTAAAAGAGACTTGTTTGGCTTCTTTAGTGGATCTTATTGTTTATTTGAAGTTTGCAATTTTGTGATAACTTTGCTTCAGTTTTCATTTTTTTTTCTTTGAATGCAAAATCAGTCTCGTTTGCTTTATAATCGGACTAAACCGTAAGCCCAGCTTTAAAAAAAGAAATGGTGGGCCTTGTTATGGGCCTTGTTATGGGCCGGGTTTAGAGAAGAAAGTTATAGGGGTTGGGAAGTGAAAGGATATAGAAACATCAAGGAGTTTTTAGCAAAATGAAAAGAATAAAAGAAGTTTTTGGCACAATAACAACGCAGCCACTTTCTCCTTCTTCTTCTTCCTCCTTACTGTTTAAACGCAGAGCTTCCATTTCATCTTTTCTTATTCTCTCTTCTCTGCATAAATTTCTTTATCTTATTATATTGACCTTTTTCTTCGTTGTGATCCGTAGAAGAAAGTTGAAGCTCCTCGTTTTATCGAATTTAGTTGTGGAGAAGAAACTAAACGAATCCTTAATTTCTGAAAAAATAATCACAGATCGGAATCGTTCACCAATCCATTACAAAATTTGAATCTGTTTTTTTTCTCACTTTGGTATAATGATGAGGTCTATATCCTTCTTCTTCTTTTTGATTTGTCTCTTCTTAGTTTTTCCAGTTTTTGTTTTGTTTTGTTTTGCAGTTTCTAATGGTTTCAATGGATCTGAGTTTTCACGGTGTTTATGAACTCTTATATCAAAACCTTTTAGTCTTCTTCTCAGAGTTTCTTAACCATATCTTAATTTGATCATCACTATTGAATCCAACAAAGTTTTATCGGCTTTGAACAGCTTCTCCGTCAAATCTCTAATCAGAAGAGATTTGAGAAAATTGACTAATAACAAAAAAAAAACACAGAAGCATTTTGCAAAAAATTTACAGCTCAAATCTTTCTTTTTCATTTCCCGATTTTAATTTTCATATTATTTTTTATTTGATTTAGGTATGAGAGAGTAAGCCCAGATTATCTTCCTCTTACAAATGGATCCAAAAAGCCTTACTTAAGACCTTCACCTTCAACACCAACAAACGAAGACACCACCACCAACACCGTCATTTCAACAACCTCAATCGCCGGAAGAGGATTTAACGGCGGATCATTCACAACCACCAACTCATCTCTAGACGGAGTTCCCAAAGGATTCCGATTCAGATCTACTCAACAACAACAACAACAAGATCCTAACGCTAGTCGTCGAGATGGAGATGTGCTGTTACAGTGGGGGCAACGAAAGAGATCTAGAGCTTCGAGAAGTGAGATCCGATCAACCACCATAACAGCTGATGATTCATCTTCTTCTTCAGGACAAGGTAAGCTTCAATCTAATAAAATTCAAAGAAGATCGGTAAATCCATCTATGCCACCACCTCCACCGAGCCGGAGCTCGAAACCTAGAAATGGTTTCGTCGTCGGCAAGGAATCTGTCTTCCGTTCCAGGTTTAGCTCTTAGCTCCCAAATCTTCTTTACTCTATTAAACTTACTATTTTTGATATATTTTACTTTTACCTTAAATGTAAAAATTGAGTTTTATTTGTCTTTACAGAATATTTACTTTTAAATCTTTAGATTTTGTTACTGTAAATTTTTCTCTTTGATCGTGACTTTCATTAATCTAATTTGATTTTTATATTAATTTTTTTTATATGTTAATTTGCGTTTTTTTGAATTTTGAAATCCATAAAGCATTTTACCAAATTTTGTTAATCCAATTTTGGTAAAATACAATAATACCCTTGAAATATAAATATTTATTATTCAAATATAAATATTTTTCTTGTATCTCTTTGACCCAATCTTCAAAGATGGCTCTTAATTTGAAATCACAATATTAATTAATTGATCTTTATAGATTTCTTCTTAATTTTTGTTTGGTCCCTCTTTTTTAATTTTTTATAATTCTGATTCTTTAATTTGTAAATGTGTTCTACTAGTACCCATTACTAAATTTCTTTTTTTTTTATCAAAATAAATAAATAAAATCTCTTTCATTTCATAAAATTTCATATAAACACTCTCAAAGTCTGAAACTTTAAACATTTATTTTAGCTAAAAAAAGAAAATTTAACTGTGGATTTAAGTTGTTCATCATAATCATGCCCAGGAATCTAGAAGATAAATCATCCAACGGATCATCACCATCAAGGAACATCAACGGCCGTATGATATCTAGATCGGTTGGTTCTAAACGATCTCCACCATCTCCAGACCAAATCGAGAAGAGATCAAGCGTGAAAGATCAGAAACAAAACGTGTTTGATCATAATAACCATCACCAAAGAGTGAACAGATCAGAATCAATAGCTCAGAGTCATATAGAACTGGAGAGAAATGGAGAAAGAGAGAAAGTAACACAAGAGTGGCCAAGGATTTACATTGGTTTATCTAAGAAAGAGAAGGAAGAAGATTTCTTAATTATGAAAGGAACAAAACTTCCACATAGACCCAGGAAACGAGCTAAGAACATTGATAAAGCCCTTCAGGTAATTAAAACAAAAAACAACTAATTTAAATATTATTTCATTTATTTAATACATTAAAGTTTTGTTTATTGGTTTGGTTTGGTTTGGTTTGGTTTGGTGTGTATGTTTTGGACAGTATTGTTTTCCAGGAATGTGGTTAGCTGATTTAGCTAAGAACCGTTATGAAGTTAGAGAGAAGAAAAATGTCAAGAAGGTAATTAATTAACTTTGACTTTAACTTTTTCTTTTCATGTTTAAATTAAAATTATTAACTAATTATAATAAAAAAAGAATAAATGGAATGTGTATATAGATGAATCTATATGGGTTTTTAGGACTATATAATTTACATAATATTTTATATAGGTGGTGAGTTGTAGACAAAAATTGGGTGGACCTTATTTATTAAATAATAATAACATAATATGTATTTTAATTTTAATGGAATTAACAAAATGGACAAAACATGGGACCTATTATTCCACCTAATAGAGAATAATGAACTGTTGTTCATTATCAAGGAAAAGAGACAAGAACACTAATTTAAAAACTCTTTTGCTAATTATATTATTATTAAGTATATGATTAAGCAAGCTAGGTATTAATGGGAAATAAAGAATTGTTTTATGGAATTAAATGCAGCAGCAAAAACGGAGAGGATTGAAAGGCATGGAGAATTTGGACACGGACTCCGACTGAGAGTTATTGTGCTTGTAATGTGCGTGCGACTTAGGACACACCAAGAACCACCGGATCGAGCTATCGAGAAGTTCCCTATTTTTATTTAATCTTTATCTTCTTTTTCTGGTTTTCAAAATTCTTTTTTTTTTTTTTCGTGTACAGAAAAAAAATGAATTAATCATAATTCATAAGTAAGAAGTAATAATACCCTTGTCAAATATTTTTCAAATCGAATGAATTAATTAAATAAATTCTGTTTACGTTAGGTTTCGTTGCTTTTGGTTTGGTTCTTGCTCAAGTTGACCTCAGTTTAATGGTTTACTATTCGGTTTAGAATTATAATTCAATTTTTAATTCATTAATTGAACCGCCTTTCTTGGTTTTGTATTAAACCGGAGAGGTTTATCATATCAAGTCGTCGTCATCATCAGCTGTGAGAAAAGAAGCAAAAACCAATGGAAATATCAGGACGGCGAGTGAGAAGATTCAGGATGAGATTTAGACGAGATCACCTCACCGGAATAAACACAGAAAACGAAGCCTCATGTTGCTACTGTGATCTCAAAATCTCTTATTTCAACGAACCAGTCTTCCGAATCGGACGACGATTCTCCGGCGTGATGAAAATCTGGTTCTCAATCGGACTTGGATTCGGAATCGCTTCTCTTCTTCTCGTTACTATCTTCCTTCTTCTTCAATTACACCCTAACCCATTATTCTCTAACCGCTTCACTGCCACCGTATTTGGATTATCTCCTTCCATGGTCAGCTCAGCTCACTTAAACCAAAAAAAATCTCATCTTGATAATATTTTATAAACTAATCTAATTCACTTTCTGTGTATTATTTTTAGCAGCGTGTATCATTATCAGGCATAGCCTATGTATTTGTTTCCACTGTTACTACTGTTTCAGTTCATGAACTTGGTCATGCTCTTGCTGCTGCTAGGTTAGTTCTTCAACATTCCTAGTTTTAAAAACTCTCACTTTTGTAATTTGTAGATTAAAATTAGCTTTCTTTTGAAGCTTTTACTCTTAGATTTATCAAATTCTTCTGATTTTGAGCGACAGTGAAGGTATACAGATGGAATACATTGCTGTTTTCATTGCAGCTATATTTCCAGGTGGTCTTGTTGCTTTTGATGATGATCTCTTACAATCACTTCCAAGCTTTAACACTCTTCGTATTTACTGTGCTGGTATTTGGCATAATGCAGTGGTTGGTTTGGTTTCTCTCTTGTAGTTTTGTTTTTGTATAAAGATAGTTCTTTGATCTAAATTCCTTATAATGCAGTTCTGTGTACTCTGTGCGTTTGCTTTGTTTCTCTTGCCTCTGATGTTATCTCCGTTCTATAAACACGGTCAAAGCCTCACGGTATGAATCTTGTGCCTTTTGTGAACGTTAATGATACTATGTAAACGCTTTAGCTTCTTCTATAGGTTGTGGATGTGCCTTCTATGTCACCATTGTTTAGTTACTTGTCTCCTGGAGATGTTATTGTATCCTTAGATGGCATACAAGTCCATAAACCTAGCGAATGGCTTGAACTGACAACGATTTTGGATAACCAAAACAGTCAAACACCAAATGCTTCCTTATATCTTAGGAGTTCAAGGCAAGGTCATCACAGGAAGGGTTACTGTGTCCCTAACTCTTTGATTGAAGAAAGTTTCAATGGGAAAATGATCGAGAACCGATTTGTTTGTCCTGGTGATCTCACTCCATTTATATATGTCCCATGCTCAAATGCAGCTGTAAAACATGATTCCTTTTGTTTAGATGCAAAGGATATTGTCAAGCTTAAGAAATGTGGTGATGGATGGGTGACAAGATCAGACATTGATAACCAAAGTGACTGCGTATGTTCACAGGGCGAATCATGTTTACAAGCAGTTCAATCTCCAGGAGTATCATGGACAGAGATAACCTATAAAAAAACCTCATCACAGAATTGTTTTAGACTTGGTCTAGATATTAATACCTCGGATTGTCTTGGCACGTTTGTTTTTGTTGGTGATCTCATCGCTATGTCACATTCAGTTCGCTTAACGGCTTACCAACCTCGTTGGCTATTTAACTTCTTCAGCAGATCTATACCTGATATCTTGGAAAAGAGCTTGACCTGTACATTCCATGTCTCTCTTGCACTAGTTCTTCTTAACAGCTTACCGGTAAGTCCCTACATCAAACTCGACACGATCTTGTTTGCTTGATCTTAGTAGTGTTTGTTTTTTTGGTTAGGTGTATTATCTTGATGGTGAATCAATTTTAGAGTCAAGTCTCCAATCGTTGACTTGGTTAAGTCCAAGAAAGAAGAAGAGATCTCTTCAAATATGTCTTGTTGGAGGGAGTCTCCTTTCTCTGCTTGCCTTCTTCAGAATCTTCCTTGTTGGTTTACCTTTGAGTTGATGGTGATTTGCTCTCTCAATCTTGAATCTCAAATCTTTAACATTGCTCATCATTGGGATTGTTCATGTTTGTTCTTACTGTAGATTTAGTTTGTATAGAATCTTAATCAGTTCTATACTTTGTACTCCTACCTCT
Organism: Leavenworthia alabamica; assembly: GCA_000411055.1. Taxonomy (NCBI): domain Eukaryota; kingdom Viridiplantae; phylum Streptophyta; class Magnoliopsida; order Brassicales; family Brassicaceae; genus Leavenworthia; species Leavenworthia alabamica. The sequence goes on from KE157056.1 coordinate 98,131, forward strand.
TTGTGATAACTTTATGGTTCACAGTTTTTATGATGAATCTCACTTAGACTTTGGTCTGTGTATTAACACAAATTTTGTGATTACAAAAAAACAACATGTAGTTTCCCTACTGAATATTAGTATGTCTCGCTGTTTTAAAATAAAGGAGACGATTAGAGTGACGTGTCTAATTTAAAAACGGCACGATTTTTGTGGTAATACAAAGAAGCTGACAAGTGATAGGATTTAATAAGAGCCCTTCATTTTCTGAAGAGATAATATAACACACACTCATTCACTCTCTACCCAAATCTTCTTCTTCTTCTTCAAAATCCACAAATTTTGAAACCCTAGATTCTCGATGGCGATTTCGTCTCTCGCCGCTTGTTCTTCTTCCTCTAGAATTATCAATTCATACTCATCTCCTTCTCCTTCTCTTCACCCTGCACCTGTTTCCGCCATTTCCACTTCTGGTAATCTCAAAACCTTAACTCTATCTTCCTCCTTTCTCTCTTCTTACTCATTCTCCGCTGCTACCTCTGTTTCTCAATCAACTCGTCGTAACTTCACTGTACGCGCTGCTCGTGGTAAGTTCGAGAGGAAGAAGCCTCATGTCAACATCGGGACTATTGGTCATGTTGACCATGGGAAAACAACTTTAACCGCAGCTCTTACCATGGCTCTCGCTTCTATGGGAAACAGCGTCGCCAAAAAGTACGATGAAATTGACGCTGCTCCGGAGGAAAGAGCTCGTGGTATTACAATCAACACAGCTACTGTTGAATACGAGACTGAGAATCGTCACTACGCTCACGTTGATTGTCCTGGTCATGCTGATTACGTTAAAAACATGATTACCGGAGCTGCACAAATGGACGGAGCTATTCTCGTTGTTTCCGGCGCCGATGGTCCTATGCCACAAACTAAAGAACATATCCTTTTAGCTAAACAAGTTGGTGTTCCTGACATGGTTGTATTTCTCAATAAAGAAGATCAAGTAGATGATGCTGAGTTACTAGAACTCGTTGAGCTTGAGGTTCGTGAGCTTCTCTCTTCTTATGAATTTAACGGTGATGATATTCCCATAATCTCTGGTTCTGCTCTCTTAGCTGTTGAAACTCTTACTGATAATCCCACTGTTAAACGAGGTGATAACAAATGGGTTGATAAAATTTATCAACTTATGGATGCTGTTGATAGTTACATACCAATCCCTCAAAGACAAACTGAGTTACCATTCTTATTAGCTGTTGAAGATGTCTTCTCCATCACTGGACGTGGTACTGTAGCTACAGGTCGTGTAGAGAGAGGTACAGTTAAGGTAGGTGAGACTGTAGACTTAGTTGGTTTAAGAGAAACTAGAAACTTTACAGTAACTGGTGTTGAAATGTTTCAAAAGATACTTGATGAAGCTTTAGCTGGTGATAACGTTGGATTATTACTTAGAGGTATTCAAAAAGCTGATATACAGAGAGGTATGGTATTAGCTAAACCTGGTTCGATAACTCCACATACTAAGTTTGAAGCAATAGTGTATGTGTTGAAGAAAGAAGAAGGTGGAAGACATTCACCATTCTTTGCAGGTTATAGACCTCAGTTCTATATGAGAACAACTGATGTTACAGGTAAAGTGACGAAGATAATGAATGATAAAGATGAAGAGTCGAAGATGGTAATGCCTGGTGATAGAGTGAAGATAGTTGTGGAGCTTATTGTACCAGTGGCTTGTGAACAAGGGATGAGGTTTGCTATTAGAGAAGGAGGTAAGACTGTTGGTGCTGGTGTTATTCAGTCTATTATTGAATAGTGAGAGAAGCTATAAACATGGTTTTATTTTGTTTCCTTATTGTGATTTAAGAACTCTTTTGAGTTTTTTCTCTTTTTAATTTATTTTTGTGTCATTTTCTATAAGAATTTATAATCAAAAATGTCATATATTGCTTGATTTTATGATCCTTTGTTCATATGTGTTTGTCTATGATCCTCCAAATTGGACCTTATGTGAATTCTTAATTACTACATTTCAAAATATACTGTTTTACACACCGGTTCTAGATCTAGACAAACGGATTGAGTTATTCGGATCGGATCGGCAAAATCCGAAATAGATTGGATTCGTATTAATCGGATATGCGTAAATAAATTAATCGGTACAATTTTATTCCTAATTCGGATTTTGGATCGGATCGGTTTAAAATAATCAATTTATTCGGTATATATTGCTTAATTTTTATACTTCCGAATTCCCGTCCCATTCTCATTTCCGTAAAATCCCGTTTGCCCACACATATAATTTGTTAAGCAAACTGAGCAATCACTAACCACAATTTTTACAACATAAACCCTTAAGCTCTATAATCTTACATTTGTAAGAATTTCACAACTTTCATATATTTCTATATTGTAAAAAATCACAAATATTTCTGGGCTCTATATAATCTTTCTACATAAAATTTATGCTTATTTACATATAAACTATATTTATTTTGTTAACTACTCAAAAGTTGAAATATGTAAGATGAATAATTTTTATTTTTATATAAACACTCCATCCATTTTTTTCCTCTCCCAATTATTACATTTAAAGTAAAAAGTTAAACTACTTTATTACATAGTCGTAGCTAAGTGACAGGTGTCAGTTACTTTCTACTCCTATCTTCAGATTTTTATTACATTGACTTAGTTGCTTAAAGACTTAAAAGTTAAAGAGGAAAGGAAATATTATATACAGAGAGATTATGAGCAGACATATCTATGTTCTTCTTCCTCCACAACCATTCTCTCTTTGGCAGTTAAAGAAAGAAGCAGCAACTGGATGACCAAGATTGTAAATCTCAGCAAACTCACGAGTGTTGAACTGTTGTCGCCAACCTGGTGCATAAACTGTTCCTCGTCCTAGTTGTCGGAATAATATCAATACCAAACGGTGAATTCCTGAGTTGGGACGTGGACTCTCGTAGCATACCATCTCATGTCCTCAAAAATACAATCAAGATACACATATATATTAGGTTTAAAACTTGAAATATTTCAGATCAACAAGCTTTGATGGTTATAAAGCAGACTAGACTATGTTATATATATTGTTTAGAAGTCATTAGTGACATATTTGCATGTAAGAGTTTCATATATCTTTATATGTATAATGAATATATAAACTCACCAAAGTTTGGTCCAGTTGTGGCAGGTATATCAGTCACCAGCCTATAATGAGAGTATACAAATAAAATTTTAAGATATGATTCAAAACCATATAGTTAATTAATAATACTACTTAAAACAAAGTTTCATATCAATTATAGCTAATGATATATCACGAGACTCTTAACAACAGAAACTATCTCACAAGTCATGTTCTCTAATTGAATGCTTATGACCAAGTTGTTTTGTCTGTGGCTAAATGTCTAAACTCTAAAGTGAAAAGCTGCTCTAGTAAAGGTGATTCTATATGTTCCCTTATATTATTTATTCTTAAGTTAAATAAAATGAAGAGAAATGATACAAACCAATGAAGATATTCTCGAAGATGAGGGTTGCTTGGAGATGGCACATCTGGATCCACCATAACCTTTTAATAAACCCATCAACATAATTGTATAAGAAGCTTGATTATGAACTATCGTAGGAATCAAGAAACACACAACAAAAGTCATGTAGTAACATTTCCATACATAGAATAGTATCTAAAAATAGAATATAAAATACTATTAAATAAAAAAGGAAGAGTATCTAAAATATTGTATTGACTATAGATTCAAAAGTCTTTAAAATAATTAAATAATATATTTCTTTATCAAAAATATATATATTTACTTTCTCCATATACATGCAAATTATGTTATTTAAAGTACTATATAAATAAAACAAAAATAAAAAACAAACACAACTCAAAACTCTTGATTATAATATATGTTGTCAATAATTTTTTTAAATTCACAATATTATTTTACCTAAAATTCTAAACAATTATACTTATTAAACTACTTAGACTTAAGTTAATATTTAACTAAATATTTCAATTTGATTAAACAAACAAAAAGAGAGATTAAGGAGAAGAACCAATGTGTAGAAATTTCTGAGATCTTCTCCTCCAATCTCCACCATTGGTCTGTTCATAACTTGAGAAGCCCTAAGATCCAAGCCATTAGTAACTTCTCTTTGACCATAAGTAACCCTAAGAGAGATCAATCTCATGAAAGGATCAAGAACATCTCCAACAACTCTTCCGACCACAAGTGGATCTCTAACACTTAAAGACATATATATATCTTAATTCTTGGATCTTGCAACTCTTAGAAAATGTGTCTAATGAAATATAATATAAGAAACTCTAACTTCTATCTCTATATATATATTGTTTTTGATAATTAATTTAAGTCACTCTAATGAATCATTACCACTTTTTTTTTCATGTCTAGTCACCTTCGAGAATCTGACATTGGTTTGACGTATGTTATGTTATGTATATATATCACTTATTGCATCAAATTCATATTTTGTTTCCTTTTTATGTTTGTAGTTCTAAAATTGTCAATATAAACATAAATCATAATATGGCGACAAAAAAAACATTAATAATAATATTTTAAGTTATATAATATCCACTTGATTCTGATAGCCACACTTTATATATGATACATGACTTATTAATGGTAAAAGTTATTAACAATTGATTCTACAATCGTCGAACAATTCTATCGATGTAACCAAATAATTAACTTATATTAATTAATAATTATAATAATTTGTAACATAGTTATTAATTTCAAATATATGTATTTTTTTATTTTATGTGAAAAATCTCTTTAAAATCAAAAAATTCAGTTTCTTGTATTCTTTAATAAATAATATATAAAGAATGTGAACAGCATTTAAATATAATTTATCAATTTATATAAATTAATTTCTAGTCTAGAAACTAAAATAAGAATGAGAACAAAAATTGAAAATTTTTCACTCCAAATTTATACTTAGAAAAATACTTTGAACTAAAACATTATAGTTTAATCAAAAATTAGAAATAAAATTAAATATTCAGTAAAATGATTTTTTTTTTGGCAAAATGTTTATATATAGCCTCAATAGAATTTATTTTATCATTTCATTATTTTAATAGAATTTACTTATATTCTAATAATAATTCATAAAAAAATTTAATTTAAGTATAGTTATCATAAATACAAAATAAATCAAATATACCATGAGTTTTGGCTGCTAAAGCATTACTAAACTACATATGAAATTAAAATAATGTTTTGTTATCTAGGTTATAACCAAAATTTATATACGCGGGTCATGTTTTGTCTATACGTGCTCCATCTAATTTTGCGGGTACTCGTTATATCCGCAAAACTAGACGGAGCGGATATGAACAAAACTAAGATCTGCGGACATGACCCGCTTATCTATGTTCTTTAATATAGATATATGTACACTAACATCATATTTTATGAATTCTGAATACATGTAAAATATCTCTTACTAGGACCATCCTTGTTGCCAACATATTCTGTTGTTTTGCCTACATTAGAGGCACAAATAAATTTAATAAATATAAAAACAAAATTTTAAAAAATAAAAGAATAAGTTGAAATCCAAAAATAAGAAATAACAAAGTGACTATTGACGCAATAAAAAGTAAGAGTTGAAAAAATGAATAAAGTACAAATTACAGTGAGAAGGACAATTAGGGTTGGAAAGCGGATCAATCCGCAATCCGCAGGTTTTCGAAGAAAAATCATCAATCTGAATTCGTTCCGCATAAGAAAAAAAATTAAAATCAAATCCGCACCTGCAAAACCCGTGGTCTATCCCGCAACCTGCTAAATTTAATTATTTTAATTTGTTTATATAAAATCATTAAAAAAAATTCGAAAACTCATAAAACTTATAAACACGCAAAAAAATACGAAACTCATTAAAATAGATAGAATAATTTTGTT
>KE157056.1:110147-161136 GCA_000411055.1 Leavenworthia alabamica
GAGGCTGCATCATTCCTGGAGCTGGTCCACCAATACCACGAACAGGACCAGATAGTCCAGGTTGAGCTTGAACTAATGGACCAGTTGGTACACCACGTCCAGCAGCACGACCTATTCCTGGACCAGCAATACCAGCAGCTGAGCCAGCTTTAGCTCTAGATTCTTCAGGAGGAGGTGGTCCTTCAACTGTCATCGATATTACTTCTTCACCTCTGAGCAAAACTAAGCCAAGCGTACGTCGATCTTCTCTTTCTTCATTGATCTTCTTCCCTTTCGCTGGTGGAAGCTTACGAAACTCTTCGCAGTCTCCGAGAACGAGATTCATGTGACGATCGAACGCCATGAATTTCCCAACCAGCTGCCTTCCGTCTTGAATCGTCACTCGCATCCTGTAGTTGATGAACTGAAGCATCTTTGAACTCTTCGACATCGACATTTTCGCCGATTCAATAGTAACACAAGGTAAAGCAGAGATTCAGCCGGCGAATCAAGTACGCCGTTGAGATCGAGCTTAGGGTTTCAAAAACTAAATCGAGAAGGTCCGCCAAAATGAGGGTTTCACCTTGGCGAAATTTCTAGGACTATTTAAAAAAAGAATACGTTTACTTTCTTATGGGCTTAATTTTATAATGGGCCAAATGGGCTTTACAATTTCGAATTCAAACCATTTTTTAGTTCAATTTCAGTTGTACATTTTTTAAGAAAGAAAAAGAATATCGATTGAACCAAACCAAAACTGAAACCAGGTTCAAACCGCTCGTCCGACCAAATCTAAGTGAAGTGAACTAAGAAAACGTCGTCGTATTGAACATTAAAGATAATAGTGTAAATCACACACGAGTCGGAAGAGACAGCAGAGTAGAAGCGAAGCGAAGCAATCGCCGCCATGAAATCAGCCAGACCTCCGAATCTCCCTGACAAATCTCTAAAACCCAGTTTCTTCTACGGTCACCGTAAACCGTCACAAAACCGCCCAATTGCCTACGGTGGACTCTTCTCCAACCGTCAATCTCTATATAAAGTTTCCCCCCAATCACAATCCAACACAGTCACTCACCGGACTCCTTTCGATATCCGCAAATGGGACCCAGAATCCCGCCTCTCTCCAGATAAAGCTTCATCTCCGTTGTCTTCCGAGGTGATTTCCGCTGCCTCCGAACGTCTATCTCCTATAGCAAGGTTCGTCCTTGACGCATTCCGTAAGAATCATAACCATTGGGGTCCTTCCGTAGTCTCAGAGCTAAACAAACTCCGTCGAGTAACACCGAGTATAGTTGCAGAGGTTTTGAAATTAGGTAACGATGCTGCAATTGCTGCCAAGTTCTTTCATTGGGCTGGTAAACAAAAAGGGTATAAACACGATTTCGCAGCTTACAATGCTTTTGCGTATTGTCTTAATCGAACTGGAAAATTTCGTGCGGCGGATCAGTTGCCTGAGCTTATGTCTTCTCAAGGAAGACCACCGTCAGAGAAACAATTTGAGATTTTGATTAGAATGCATGCTGATAATAAAAGAGGTTTAAGGGTTTATTATGTTTATGAGAAGATGAAGAAGTTTGGATTTAAGCCTAGGGTTTTTCTGTATAATAGGATAATGGATGCTTTGGTTAAAAATGGTTACTTTGATTTAGCTTTAGCTGTTTATGAGGATTTTAAAGAAGATGGCTTGGTGGAGGAAAGCACTACTTTCATGATTTTGGTTAAGGGTTTGTGTAAATCTGGTAGAATTGAAGAAATGCTTGAGCTTCTACAGAGGATGAGAGATAATTTATGTAAGCCTGATGTTTTTGCTTACACAGCAATGGTTAAGACTTTGGTTTCTCAAGGGAACATGGATGCAAGTTTACGAGTTTGGGATGAGATGAAACGCGATGAGATTAAACCGGATGTAATGGCGTATGGAACACTTGTTGCGGGTCTATGTAGAGATGGTAGAGTTGATAAAGGCTATGAGTTGTTTGTGGAGATGAAGGAAAAGCAGATTTTGATTGATAGGGAGATTTATAGGGTTTTAATTGAAGGGTTTGTTGTGGATGGGAAGGTCAGATCTGCTTGCAATCTGTGGGAGGATTTGGTTGATTCTGGGTACATAGCTGATCTAGGGATATACAATGCAGTTGTTAAAGGGTTATGTAGTGTGAACCAGGTTGATAAAGCATATAAGCTTTTCCAAATTGCAATTGAGGAAGAACTAGAACCAGATTTTGAGACTCTAAGTCCCATTCTTGTTGCATATGTGGTGGCTAAGAGACTGAACGATTTTTCAAATTTGCTAGAACGAATTCGGGAATCAGGTTACCCTTTTGGAGATTACCTGTCGAAAATTTTCAAATTGTTGTGTGCGGACGAAGAAAAGAGAATGATGGCTTTAGATGTCTTTGATGTAGTTAAGAACAAAGGTCATGCTAGTGTCTCTATATACAACACTCTTATGGATACTCTTTATAAAATGGGCGATATTCAAAAGTCCTTGTCACTTTTCGATGAAATGAAGGATTTTGGGTTGGAACCAGATTCATCATCGTACAGTATAGCAATCTGCTGTTTTGTTCAGAGAGGGGAAGTCGAAGAAGCTTGTTCATGTCATAGCAAAATCATCGAGATGTCATGTGTTCCTTCGGTATCTGCTTATCTGTCTCTTACTAAAGGACTAAGCCAAATCGGAGAAATTGATGCAGTGATGATATTAGTTCGTGAATGTCTAGGGAACATTGAAAATGGTCCAATGGAGTTTAAGTATGCTCTTATGATATCTCATGTGTGCAAAGGTAGTAATGTCGTGAAGGTTATGAAAGTAGTAGATGAGATGAAGCAGGAAGGTGTCTCTATCAATGAAGTTATATACTGTGCAATTATAGCTGGTATGTGTAAGCATGGAACAATAAAAGAAGCAAGAGAAGTATTTGCAGAGCTTAAGAAGCGAAAAGTTATGACAGAGGCTGATATGGTAGTCTATGATGAAATGTTAATTGAGGAAACTAAGAAGAAGACAGCTGATTTGGTGCTTTCAGGGATTAAGTTCTTTGGTCTTGAGTCAAAACTAAGAGCCAAGGGTTGCAGACTATTTGATAACTAAAGTTTGGGACTGATTTCAAACTACTGCATATTCTTTCTTGCTCGGTGACAAGCTATGACCTGGACTCTAATGAACTCTGTTCTTGTTCATTAATCCTTGAGCGTCATCCCATTGTCTCACTGAACTGTACTGAGTTCTGAGGTTCCAGGCACATTAGTTTCTCTGCAACTCGTCTAGCCAAGCTTACATCGCCATAGACTCTACATGAACTAAGTAGAATCTCCCTTAAAACAGAGCTGCTGTCGTATAGTGTAGCTTCTGTATCTTCAAGCCGACCAAATATACATATGTAATGCTCCAGCTCTGATTCATATCTACAGAGTACAGTATATTTTGAATAATTTTAATCTGCTAATAGTTTTGTATATTTAATTTAGTTTTATTATGATTTAATTAATAAACTAAAATCCAAACGAAAACAATTTATAAAATACATAAAAAATTTGAGTAAGAGAAAAAAAACACAAATTAAGAAGTAGGGATAACAACAGTACGCATCATGTTCTTAAATTCAAAAAAGTCAACGCGACCATCTTGGTTACGGTCAACGGAAACAATCATCTTCTCCACTCTCTCCATTTCTCCACCTTCAGGCATTCCAAGTTTCTTCAGAACAGTTTGCAATTCCCTAGCTGAGATAAATCCATCACCATTCTCATCAAACACCTTAAACGCTTCGGCAAGATCAGCGTCATCAGCAGGGACGGAAGAAGAATCATCATATTCTTCTTCTTCTCCACCGAAGAATGAATCGTCAAGTGTCTTATGAAGAGCTGAGAAATCATCGAAGTTAAGACCAGTGTTTCCAGGTTGAATGTATGATTCAACTGTGGATTTGAGCTCGCTGAGATCAGCGTTGAGACCAAGACGTGTTAAAGCTTGGCTTAGCTCTTCAACGGTAATGTAACCGTCGCCGTTTTTGTCGAATAAATCAAAGATTCGTTGGAGACGAACTGCGTTTAGGCTTGGGCTTCGAAGCCGGAATGATGATGATTTTGTAACTTTCTTATTCTCACCGTTACTCTCCTCCATTGTCTTCTTCTTCGTTAGACTTTGTCTTCTTCTTCTTTGGTTTTGGAGTTATAATCTGAGATAAGAAAATGAAGTCTAATTATAGAAGATAAACAATTGGTGTTCCGTTTTTGCAGGCATTGACTTTGTCTGGCCCGCCATGTCTGAAACTTCGAGCATCATCCATGTCAAACCAATGTTTTTAACGTAACTATAAAACAATAAATATATATCATATAAAACTGTATAAATATATGATAAATTTATAATATTTATGAAATAACTTATTATATAATATAAAATATTAATAATTATTATAAATAAATTAAAATACAAATAATTAAATAGTTATTTGAATCAAAAATATATAAAAANATTGACTCATGACCCGGTTAATCGATTGAACCGGCCGGATAGTGGACTAATAGTGGGATTTTCTGATTTTTTTAAATTATCGGTTTTTGGTATAAAACTCGAACCGTAAAAGCATCCGAATCCCAGATTAATCGTTTTGTCTATGGAAAATAATTAAATTCACATTAATTTGAAAAAAAAAAAAGGTCAGCTTTTTATGATCTGTCGAGTATTGGTTGATATTTACAATGAATAAAATATGTTATTTTGAATATACTTTATTAGTTCATATTCATTTGAATGATTTAAATTTATAAATGTTTTATGGGAGAAAAAGTCTGTTATTTTCCCGGGAAAATCGAAAAAAAAAAACGTATCAGTTACATGATCGTTATTTTATCATAATTGTGATGTTTAAGATTAGTGATAAACATAATATTTCTTAACCAAGATATTGTTATTATGAAATCTCTTTACGTTTCTTTTCCAATTGCATTAAAATAAAATATTTTTACTTTTCAACTCTTCTCATTACTTCAGTTTCAATTTTTTTTTTTGTAGGTTAGGTTTTTTTCAAAGTAGTAATTAAAACTTATATGACCAGAATTAACTTCCCTATTAATCTTTCCAGAAAAAAAAATCTATAAATCGAAATCTCAATAAAAACGTAAAACAAATTACTTAGAACTTACAAACAAAACAATGAAAGTAGTTTATGTTCTGTTACTTGTTCTTCTTGTTTCGATTTCAGATGCCGAAGTAACAAAACCAGACGTTGAAAACTTCCTCGAATGCCTTCGTTGTCAGACCTATCCAGGAACTCCGATCACTGAAGCTATCTATACTCATGATAACTCCACCTTCGTGTCATCTTACGTGTCCTACACGAAGAACAAAAGGTACTCAAACCCTAACGACACAAACCTAATCGCTATTATTGCTGCAAAACATGAATCTCATGTTCAGAAAACCGTGGTCTGCGCAAAGTCCAACGGAGTCCAGATCCGTATCCGAAGTGGCGGTCACGACTACGAAGGACTCTCATACATCTCATCTGTGCCATTTGTTATCTTAGATATGCTCAATCTCAGATCTATAACCATTGACGTGCCACGCAAGAAAGCTTGGGTTCAAGCAGGTGCAACCTTGGGAGAGATCTACATCAAAATCGCAGAAGCTAGCAAAACGCTAGCATTTGCGGCTGGCGTTTGCCCTACGTTAGGAGCTGGAGGACATATCACCGGTGGAGGATACGGAAACCTGATTCGAAAATACGGTACCTCGATTGATCATGTCGTTGATGCTCTACTAGTTGATGTCAACGGCAAAATCTTGAACCGATCTACAATGGGAGAAGATCTTTTTTGGGCGATTCGTGGTGGTGGTGCTGCGAGCTTCGGCGTTATCCTCTCTTACAAAATCAATCTTGTCACTGTCCCAAAGATCTTAACAGTGTTTAAGGTTAACAAAACATTAGAACAAGGAGCCACTGATCTTCTCTATAAATGGGAGCTTGTCTCTAGCAAATTACCTCAAGAGCTGTTCTTGAGAGCAATGCCTGTAGTCACAGAGACAGCGAAACCCGGTAACAAAACCATCGCGGTTAGGTTCTACGCTCAGTTCCTAGGCTCAGCAAAGAAACTAATAGCAATCATAAACAAGAACTTACCTGATTTAGGGCTAAAACATGAAGACTGCTACGAAATGAGTTGGATCAATACGACAACGTTTTGGATGAACTATCCTGTAGGAACATCTACAAGTGTTCTATTAGATAGACCATTAGATCCACCACAAACATTGTTCAAGAGTAAGTCCGATTACGTCAAGAAACCAATTCCAAAACAAGGAATGAAGAAGATTTGGAAAACAATGTTGAAATTCAACAATGTGTATATGCAATGGAACCCTTACGGTGGAGTAATGAACAAGATTCAAGCTAATGCGACAGCGTTTCCTCATCGTAAAGGAAACTTATTCAAGATTCAGTACTCTGCATCATGGAACGATGCAAACGTTACAGAGACTAACCTAAACCTGATGAACGAGCTTTATGAAGTAATGAAACCGTACGTGTCAAGTAACCCAAGAGCAGCGTTTTTGGATTACAGAGACCTTGATGTTGGAAGTAATCCAAGTGATGAGACAAATGTTGAAAAAGCTGAGATTTATGGATCTAAATATTTCTTAGGGAATTATAAAAGATTGATGAATGTTAAAGCTAAGTATGATCCTGATAATTTCTTTAGGTTTGAACAGAGTATTCCTCCTGCTATGTAAAGTTACTAAGTCTTTACAGTGAAAATTTTTACTTTTACAGTTTTACTTTCACTATAGTAACATTTTTTTTATTCACTACAAAACAAAACAATAATTTTCATATCAATCCAAAATAGTTCAGCTGTGTGCATGACAAATGTCACAATATACGTGTGATTCTATCTATCCACAATTTATAAAAATGGTATAAAATATTATAAATATATGTTTTCATATATTAATAAAATATAACTTCACTCTTTCATCATTCTTACATAAAAAGCAAACTCCATTATTGCAAAAAAATGAAACTCCATTGCTTCTTTAGCTCTGTACTGATCTTAATTCTACAAATTTATCATCCGGTTTCAGCTAACCGGTCTAATCAAGCCGGTTTTTTCCAGTGTCTTTCACTCCGGTTAAACGACTCCAATATCGTCTCAAGAGTCATACACACACCAAACGACTCATACTTCTCTTCCGTCTTAACTTCAACAATACAGAACCAGAGATTCTCCGCTCCTGATTTACCTAAACCGGTTTTAATCCTAACTCCGGTTCAATCTTCTGATGTTCAATCGATGGTTAAATGTGCACGCCGGTATGGTATCCACATCAGAACACGAAGTGGAGGACACGATTACGAAGGTCTCTCTTACGTTACTCACAAACCTTTCGTCATAATCGATTTAAGAAATCTCCGGTCTATTGCAATCGATTTAGATAACCGGTCGGTTTGGGTCCAAACCGGAGCCACAATTGGTGAACTATACTACGAAATCAGCAAAACTAATCGAACTTTAGGATTTCCCGCCGGAGTTTGCCCTACAGTCGGCGTCGGAGGACACTTTAGCGGCGGAGGCTACGGTACGCTACTGAGAAAACACGGTTTAGCAGCAGATCACATCGTAGACGCGCGTGTGGTTGACGCTCGTGGGAGAGTTCTTGAAAGACGAGAGATGGGTGAAGATTTCTTCTGGGCGATTCGTGGAGGTGGTGGATCAAGCTTTTGTGTTGTACTTTCATGGAAGATAGGTTTAATCAATGTTCCATCAACAGTAACTGTCTTCAACGTTACGAAATTCTCAGAACAGAGTGCTTTAAAGATCATTCATCGTTGGCAATTTATATCTGATAAAGTCTCTAATGATTTATTCATACGAGTTATGTTGCAGAGATACAAGAACATGGTTCGAGCTTCGTTTCCAGGACTGTATCTTGGTCCGGTTAATAATCTATTAAAATTAGTAAACCGGGAATTTCCTGAACTTGGTTTAGAGATAGAAGATTGTAAAGAGATGAGCTGGATCGAGTCAGTAGTTTGGTTTGCTGAGTTAGGAGATGAACCAATCGATGTTCTTAGAAAACGTACACGAACGTCACTAGCTTTCAAGGCTAAATCTGACTTCGTTCAAGATCCAATACCTAAGACTGCTGTTTCAAAGCTATGGAGACGATTACAAGAACCAGAAGCAGAGCTAGCTCAGCTAATCTTCACACCATTTGGTGGTAAAATGAGTGAGATTACAGAGTACGAGACACCATTTCCACATCGTAAAGGGAATATATATGAGATTCAGTATTTGAATTACTGGAGAGGAGAAGAGAAAGAGAAGTATATGAGATGGGTTGAGAGAGTTTACGATGAGATGAGTGAGTTTGTGGCTAAGTCTCCGAGAGGAGCTTATATAAACCTGAGAGATCTTGATTTAGGGTTTTATGTTGGGGTTAAGAAGAGTAAGTATGAGGAAGGGAAGAGTTGGGGAGTGAAGTATTTTAAGAATAATTTTGAGAGATTGGTAAGAGTTAAGACAAGTGTTGATCCTTATGATTTCTTCTGTGATGAACAGAGTATTCCTAGTTTGAGATCTGTTGAGGTTATTAAAGAAGTTGTGTCGGAACAAAGAGGTGGTGTGATTGAGTGAAGTGTTATGTTTGGTAGGTTAAGTGTGAAATGTTCTTGTCAACTTTAGATTAAGATAATGTTATTTTCATCTTGTAAAAAGCATGATGATAGTTTTAATATTATTTTAGATTTAAACCAATGTTATAATTTTGGAGCAAATGGTCCGAAACCGTGTACACAACTAAAACAGTGTACACAACGTAGATCACAAATCATCCTGAGCGTTCGGTCCGGTTTATACGGTTTTTCGAAAACCGAACAGAAATAAACCGAACCGACTCGAAATAATTTCAATAATATAATCTGATCGGTACTGAATTTTTGATAAATCAGTTTAAAGTTCAGTTCAGTTGTNCTAGATTGTAGACTACAAACGTCGAACTCAGGTTTGGCGACAATATCAAATATACGTACACCACTAGACTACTTTGACATTTGGTATAAATAGAAACAATAATACTATATAATCCGATTCAGTTATATTTCGGAAATTTTTTTTTTCATTACACCGACCGGATTAAACCGTAAACCGAACCGAATAAATTGAAAATTTTATTCGGTTTATTTCGGTAAAAATATTAAAATTCGAACAACCCAAAAATCCGAATACCCCAACCCGATTAATCCATAAAAACCAATTTCCCAGGGCTAATCACAAATATGAAACTGATCATTTATTTCCAGAAGACGTTGTTGTAGTTTCTTGGACATGAAGTAAACTGACTGAAGCACAAGAGAGATTGATGTAATAATTCTCATCCAAATAATGAATTTACAAGCCTTTGCTTTGAGAATATGCAAAGCAAAACAATAAGCCTGTAAAGAGTTGAAAGTCAGACAAAACAATTAAACCAAAGGCTACACAACTAAGAACATTTGACTTTTCGACATAAGTAAAAGAAAACGAAGAAAAACACGTTATCGTCGAATGAATTCGTTAACGCATAAAGGTATTTCAAACGTTGTAACGCGTCTCTATGATTAGGATGGTTGTTGAAAAATATTAATTAATATATTTCAACATGTCTTATAATGTTTTCCATCCACATGAAAACATGTGTTGCTGTAACAATACTGACTTTAAAAACGAAATTTATTCTAATAAACCCTACAAAAAAACTATATCAAAAAAGTAACAATAAGAAGAACAAACAAACAAAAAAGTTGAAGAATATTGTGGCGAAGCTTCATATCTAAAAAATTATTAGTTTTATTAATATTTTTGAGAGATTTAAGGGAAAGATTCGTTAATGGAGTGTTTAATATATGTCATGTTGTTTATAGTCGTATCTTTGGACTTTTCTTTGCTTGGCCACGCAAGTCCCATACAACCAACCCAACTTGATAATTACCTAAGTCGACAAACTAGTTAATGCTACGACTAGTCTACCATTGACCAAACCATCGGATAAAGTCAATGAAACAATGGGCTGAGTTTTGATACGAAATTTTCCGAGGTTCATCGATAAACAAAATCTCTACACTTTTTTTTTTTTTTTTAAATCTCTACACTTTTTGTCTATATATTAATTGTTTCTGTAAAATTTTTATTTGTTTGCTAATATCTGTAAGATTTAAACAGATATTGCATGCTTCAAGAAAAAGAGAATAAAATTAAAATGTGCATAAATGTTAATAAAATGAATGTTTTTATAGAAAATCTGTATTTTATTAACATTTATTTTATTACAGTCTACAACTCATTCCTATAAACATATTATGTGTCCAAAATATTTTTATAGAAAATCTGGATTTTAAATTCTTATAATTCAATTCTTTTTTAAAAAAATGTTTTTCCTTTCAAAATTTTCTAAATAAAAAATAAATAAATATGTAACCAAAATCATATAGAGTAATTCTCTCTTGAGACCATCAAATGTAGTTTATTGGATAAAAATATATTAATTTTTTAATTAGACATAAATACCATTTTTAACTAAAATTTGGTTATAAATACCATTTTTAATTAATTTTTCAATTTTAATTAAAAATTAAGTTTAAAATTTTTATTTAGAGATTAGAATTTAATATTTAAGATTAGAGTTTATATAGTGTTTGAATTTAGTATTTATTGTTTAGTATTTATATAATTTTTTCAAATTAAAATCTAATTTTTAATTTTATTAAATTATTAAATGTTAGTTTTGTTCTAAATTAATTTTAATGGTATTTATAAAATATAAATTAAATTTAGTGTTAATTAAGAGAACTGACCAATTATATATCCATAATTCCATTTTATCTTTATTTTAATTCAACGAATTAAAAACACACAAAAATAATTCCCAAAAATAAAGAGTAAAAAAAAACATATCTTCTTCTTCCTGTGGTTATAACTTATAAATAACCAAAGACAAGTTCAGAACAGAGCACAACGAGACACAATAAAGATCTCATTTTTTTTTCACAATGGTCACAACACAACCATCAATAACCTTTATCTCCATCCTCTTCTTTATCCTCTTCATTTCTCAATCTCTCTCTCAATCTCCTCCATCATCATCAGATTCAGTCTACAACTCATTCCTAAAGTGTTTCTCCGAGCAGACCAAAACACCACAAACTCAAAATGTCTTCTCTCAGACCAATCCTTCATTCTCTTCCGTTCTCCGTGCTTACATCCGCAATGCCAGATTCAACACTTCCTCTGTTCTCAAACCTACAATAATCGTCACGCCTCGCTCGGAAAGCCACGTCAGCGCCGCTGTCATCTGCTCAAAACCCTTAAACTATGTTCTCAAAATCCGAAGCGGTGGCCATGACTACGATGGTCTCTCTTACATCTCCGATAAGCCATTTTTCATCCTTGACTTATCAAATATCAATGAAGTCTCTGTTGATATCGCTTCGAATTCAGCTTGGATCTCCGCCGGAGCTACTCTCGGAGAAGTTTATTACAAAATCTGGGAGAAAAGCAAAGTCCATGGATTTCCCGCCGGAGTTTGTCCAACGGTTGGTGTTGGTGGTCATTTAAGCGGCGGTGGTTATGGTAACATGTTGAGAAAATTTGGCTTATCAGTTGATAACTTGATCGATGCGAAGATGGTCGATGTAAATGGTCGGATTTTAGATCGGAAATCAATGGGTGAAGATCTTTTCTGGGCAATCTCTGGTGGAGGAGGAGGAAGCTACGGTGTCGTTTTGGGATACAAGATTAAACTCGTTCCTGTACCATCGACTGTTACTGTATTCAGAGTAGAGAAGTTTATAAACTCAGGAGCTTTAGATATGGTTTACAAATGGCAATTCATAGGTCCTAAAACAGATCCAAATCTGTTCATGAGAATCTTGATTCAGCCTGTAACAAGGAACAAGGTGAAGACAGTGAGAGCTTCAGTGGTTGCTTTGTTCTTAGGTAAATCAAACGACGTCGTTTCATTACTTGCTAAAGAGTTTCCTGAATTAGGTTTAAAGAATGAGAATTGTACAGAGATGACTTGGTTTCAATCTGCTTTATGGTGGGATAATCATGTTAACGCTACTCAAACCGATCCTAAAGTGTTTCTTGATCGAGAACTCGATTCAGCTAGCTTCGGTAAGCGGAAATCGGATTATGTCGCCACTGAGATTCCAAAGAAAGGGATTGAGTCTTTATTCAAGAAGATGATCGAGTTAGGAAAGATCGGATTAGTTTTCAATCCATATGGAGGCAAAGTGGCTGAGATTCCGGTTAACGCCACGCCATTTCCGCATAGGAATAAGCTTTTCAAGATTCAGTATTCAGTAAACTGGAAAGAGAACTCAGCAGAGTTAGAGAAAGGTTTCTTGAATCAAGCTAAAGACCTTTATAGTTTCATGACCAAGTTTGTGAGCAAGAACCCTAGAAGTGCTTACTTGAATTACAGAGATGTTGATATTGGAGTTAATGATCATGGAGCTGATAGTTACAAGAAAGGTGAGGTTTATGGAAGGAAGTATTTTGGAGTTAATTTTGATCGGTTAGTGAAGATTAAAACTGAGGTTGATCCAGATAATTTCTTTAGGAATGAACAGAGTATACCTACCTTGCCAAGAAAGGCATGATAAAAAAAAAAGATTTTATAATTCAATATAAAAAGATTGGTTTAGTTTTTAATGTAATGTTATAGTGATACAATAATGTATAATATTGTATTCATGGAAACTATATAACATGTGTTTTTTATTATGTTGAAAGTCTATATTGGGTTATGTTTGTGTATTAATAAGTCAAAATTTAGTTTTGAAATTTAAGGCTAAATTTGTGGTTTGGTTTGGAGTAGTTAACATAAGATAAATTAATATTTAATTATGTATGGTTTGAAGTAATGATTTTTGCATTATGAATTCAACAAAGATGGCTGAAAAAAGTAATTTATTAATCATTATGTTTTGATTTATTTTTTCTGAGGATTACAAAACCATCATGGACTTTCGATGGAGTTACGTGTAATACACCAAGAGAACTTATCTGTTAAATAAACAAACCAATCAATAATCAAGTACCAAAATAATTGACAATTATTTTTTTATTTTTGAATATTTATTGAGAAAAGACCATATAAATTATAGGATCAAAAGTATTCGATAAGTGTGCCAGACTGCTTAATCGCTTGTTCTTTTAGAGAAGAATTATATAATATCACTATGCAGTAATATAATCACTTCGCCAGCAAATACACATCTTAATATATATAACTCCTGGGCATTCGGGTAGGCGGATCGGATTCGGGTAAAACCCATTCGAATTCAGATTTTTCGGGTAGAGGGTTAGACACTTCAATGGAATAATTTATAAAATTCGAATCGATTGCGGATATAATCCTTTCGGATTCGGATCGGTTCGGATATACTTCTATAAAACCCGGTAAAAAACCAAAAATAGCGGGTACCCATTCGGTTTCGGATTATTGTGGCGAAAGCTTTATTCGGATACATAAAAACCTAAATTCGGATCGGGTTTTTAAACGTGAAGACCTAAATTTTGCATCTGATTAATAGAAATCGTGTTGAAAATATAAAATTATTACCGATTTAATATAAAATTATACTAAAATTTTTAAACTTACTTGATCGAACTAAAAAAATACACAAAATATTACATAATTAATGTAAGTTTATACCTAAAAATATAAAAATTAATTGATTAACTTGAAATTATATTTGAAATTGTTATATAACTAAACTAAAATATATCTTCAAACTAAAAATTTCTAAAATGTATAATTTTTAGTATATTTAAGTTTATTTCGGGTTTTTCGAGTATCCGTTCGGATTTCGGATCGAGTTCGGATTTTACCCAAAACCCACGGATACATACACTTACACTCTAATAGGATAAAATCACGGGTACAGATTCAAATTCGGATAGAGCTTTTCGGGTCGAGTAAGTTTTTTTTGCTCAGATAGATTTTTTTTGCTCGGGTAAGTTTTTTTGTCCAGGCCTAATGACTCCCTATTTTATTGATTCACAACTGAATAAAATAGATTATTATTATTAATTCGACCTCCAAAGAGAGAAAATAAAATAGTATTTTGTGTTTCAGAAAAAAAAAAACGAATTATTATATAATTTATTTTGGACAAGCTTTTATTAAACAATTAACTTAGTGCATTCAACTACTAAAAGAGGGGTAAGCTTGTAGGGAAACGAACCTGTATCCATTGCTTCTCATACTTAACTAAATGGCTCCAACCTAATTCCTCTAGCAAACTCAGTTTCAGTTCATACAGTTTCTTATTTGCAGTCTCGTTCTCGTTTCCGGTCAACTCATCAAGTACCTGAAAAATTATTATCATTTACATTTTTACAGTCATGCCTAATGATCACCGTTTGCAGTTTCTTGGTATATATAAAGATTAGATAAATGTGTGTGTTGTTTACCTTCAATGCACTCCCGAGTCGTGAGAGACGTTTCTCCCTTAGAACAGTGAGAGTTCCATATTTATATGATTTCAAGTCTACCCATTTTGCCAGTTCTTTGTAATTCTCTTCAAATTTATCCTTCTCGCTACTTTCTTCTTCTTCCTTCTCACCCTGTAACACAAATGAATTGTTTAATTTCCCAGTATAAACTAAGAAAATGCGAATGACACCAATCATAGTCCTTATTCACCCATTAACATGTTACCATCTTATGGTTAGACAGTTAAAGAGGAGACAAATATATATGTCTTACCTTCAAATTCTCGAGTCTTGCCATGGCTAAACCTTTCTGGTATAGTGCTTCTGCCAGTTGATCACGTGTCATCTCCATTTTTTTCTTTAATTTCTAATTGAAAAAAATAACACAGTAAATGTTGTTGTTATCAGAGTTGTAAATAAAGAAAGTAAAGAGTTAAGAATACTATAAAGTATCAAACCTCTGCTTCTTTATCTTCTGGTTCACTTTTGTTTAGCAAGAATTTTGCTAACTCATCAACGTCGACGCTATCTACTACTTCGTTTGCAGCATCTATAATCTGTAAAAACAAAAAGAAGAGTTATTCAACTTGCATGCTTATTTCTTTGACCATCTACAAACGCTTGAACGGTTTGCCAGAACTAATGAGGTTACCAAGTGTCTTAAAGTTGATTATTCTGTTTATGGTTAGAGAGTAGTACACAATTTTGAGATTAGTAACTCATTTGAAACTTTACCTCTTTGTGATGGCTGATTTTGTCCTCAGCATCAGACCGAGACAGTAAACCTTCCAGGATCTTAGCTAGTAATGGAGTGTGGTCCGGGTATTCCGACTGCCAAGGAACATATAGCGGTGTTTTGGATTTGCATACCTCATTACTTAAAACGAAAAAAAGAAGGAAAAGCCTTTAGATGGTAAACCTTGAGAGAGGCACACAACTTTTTCCACTCTGAACGCTCTTCCTCGGTTTCTTGTTTAAGATTCCCAAGAAATTTGATCTTTGTGTCACGAACCTGATTACAAGAAAGTTAGAAACCTCTCAATAATCACTAACAAGTGCTTGAATAAATTATACATAGAACATTCGACAATAAAGTTGAGTAAGAGCCAATAGGAAACATGCTTCTGCGAGTAATACCTCTTGTTCCAAGCGTTCTGATACTGATTTAGAGGAATTTGGAACAGAAGCTGCCTTTTTATCTTCCTCAGGCTATTGAATAAAGAACAAACCAAATAAAGAAAAGTCCCAAAAAGAGTTAAAATAGTAGGAGAAGAATAGATCAAGATAAACACAAAATATGAACTCCTCTAGCCAGATTATTCTGAATTAAAGTGAGTCACAAAGCTTGGTAACAGTTAAACCAGACCATAAATAGTAGTTTGTTTAGATACCTCATTTGGTGGAACAACATATGATATCGGATAAGATACAGGATTATCCTTTGGATTCTTCCCTTCTTTATTATCAAATGACAATTTCCCATATGAGATTTCTCCCACCAACACAGATCCTTGGGCAGTACTCTGAAGGTGAAATTAAAATTGTTCATTTGAGAGATGTATGCATCAGAACGTTAATCAAACTTGTCAACAATCTATTAAACCTTGGGTAGCTTATCCTTTGTTGGTGGGGCCAGATAAAATGCTTCCTTCACCCTGCGGGGTGATAAACGAGGTGAGAAACACGTTCAGAGAATACAAATGCAGCAAGCCAGAAAACTTTAATCTGGTAAATAAGCCAAAAGAGTACCCTGGCATAAGAAGAGAGGACTTAAAGGCACCATTTCCTGTGACAGAACCATCTGGTTCAGAATGTAAAGTCAGCCGAATCTCCTGCATCACCAGGAAACTTCAGCTCTTTATGCATTTTTGCAAAAAACAATAACATTGACATCAGAAAACACGCATATATTTAACTCCAATGTTTTTTTTGTAATCCTTTTTTATTTTTTCTGACAAAAATGAAATAATGTAAAGTAAACCATAATCTTACCCCCATATTTCTTTCAATAAACACAATGAGCTGCTTCAACTTCTCCAGCAGTTGCACATTTTCATGCCTGGTGAAAGCAATTAGTTTTTAAATAGAACTTAAAGATGCACGTGAAACAAAGTTGTCAGCCATGAAAAAATCTCATTTAGAGGAATTTAGCAACCAGTCACGTTGAGAAGATTGGTTCTGCCTGGAAGTATGTGTAATCTCTACTTTTCAAAATGTAAAACAATCTGCACCCATCAAAGATGTAGCACGAACCTCAGATACAGCTGAAATTTATATTCTCCCTTGGGAAGTTTAGAAGACTCAGGATAAACATCACCCATTGCATATACACGCTGAAAGTATGTCAGTACAGCGTGTTAAGGCAAGAACATAGGATTTTAAAAGTAAATTATAATAAAATTTGCTAGACACTAAACACAGATGGCATAAAATTTGTCAAACGTAGTAATAGGTTTTTAGTTGACGAAACCAATGAGAATTTACAAGATTATCTATCCTTATACTACCCAGTCTGCTAGGTGGCAATTTGAAGAGTACCTTGTTGGTATCAGAGATCATATAAAACTGGGACTCAAATTTTGTGTCATATATGCGATTGTTGAATAATGGTATAAATGGTTTCACTTCAGCTGCATCTTCTAATTTGAACTTGTAGCTGAAAAAAAACAAAATGATGAAAATTTCTGCAAAAAAGTTGATAGAAAGTTAGGCAAGCAACGGCAGAAAGAAAAGCAGAAGCATAACCCACGTTAATGTCAACGCTAGTATCTGTTTGCCCGACAGTAATCTATCACGGCCAGTTGATAGAGTCTTGAGTTGTGCATCAACAGGTTGATATGGAACTCGTATCTGCAGTTAAAACAAAACACCATCAGAAGCAATTCTACATGAAATTACAGAAAAAGGAGAAGATACCATTTTTAAAAACATTGTACCTTGTTCAGAACAGCTATGGGAACAAGTTTTTCAGATGCCAATAGTGCTTCAGCTTCAACTTTTATTGGTGCTTCACTTCCATCGAGTAACAATTCTTCCTTATTGACACCAATTCCATGGAATGCAATCTAAAATACCACACATAACTTCCATCAACTCATTTCTAACAAGTCACACAATGTACTCAACATAGTAAGCAGGCAAGAGCAACTGGACAGAGAACTTCGTTCACAGCATTGGTGTGACAACATGAAGACTGATCCAGAACCCTTCTCATATATATTCCCTGTAATTCGTTTCCACAACAATTCCTAAACGAGATTGCACAAACAGGAGTGATTATTGCTAAATTAGAGACGTAATATACAACTAAAGCGAGGCTAAAATTGGTAAGGAAATCTAATTTCAGAAAGAAACATGAGCCAAAAGATAAACTAGGATTATTACCTGATACAGGACGACACAAAAGACAAAACAAAACAAAACACAAGCATTTTACATTCCATATGCAAATTCCTCAACAGTCAAAACTCAAAACATATAATTCTCAGTTCCTACCTCAAAGTCAACGATAGTTGGTTCACGACTTCCAAGGCCACTGGACCAGAATTGAGCTACAGTTAGTTCCATCGTTTGACCACTAACCACAGGAAACGAAAAGCTTTTAGCAGACGGAGATGCGAAAGTTGGTGCATTCTCCCACTTGATAGGCCTTCGCAATGGGCAAACCTACAAATCAAGTAAAGATTGAAACCAGCAGCCTTTAAAGTTGAGTTATCCTTAAATGTGCCCTACCTGAAGCGAATTAATATAAAATCTCCGTGTAGTATCAAATCCCGAAGTTCGCATTGTAGCCTCAGCCCATGTTGCTCCATGTGGTACCTCGATAAATCTTCGTTCGATGTGGCCTACAGAAGGAAATGACAAATAAAATATCAAACATAAAAGTGGCTGTCTTTTCACAGGAATTGTTTGCTTTAGAAATCACATATTACATAGTCAAAAATGATAACCTGAGATGAAAGACATTTGTTGAAATGAAATAACTGGAGGTCGATCTGCAACAGTCTTGGGAACTATTATTGTTACTGGGATTCTGAAAAGAGGACCACGATCTGGTGCTTTGCAATCAATACCATAAACTTCAAAGTAATGCACACCATCTCCAAGATTTGTGGGGTCCACAACAACGCTAAAAAGGAAAAATATCATTTTACAGGAGTAACATGAAACAGCAAACCGAGCATAAACAGCAAGATATAGGATTGAGAAACACTAACTTGAAGCTACGTCCGTTATGAGTGAGAAGGAGATACTCAGGAACCCGTACAACCCCTTCGTCTGTGGAGTGCAACTCAAGACATTCCTCAAAAGGGACAAGATCATCTAAATTACTTGCACCTTCATGGAACTTCGGCTCAACTTGTACTGTCCACTGGAAAGTCAAAACCATGGATGTTTACATAACAGACAGGAGAGATAACAAAGTCTAAGAGTTAAATATCCTACACATCTAGTAGGAGATAAAGTTTGCCAAAGAAAATTCTGTCACCATGACAGAGCATCAAAACAACTTAAATTCCAGATACGAACAGATATGGCATGTCGTATGAAGATAATGATTTTTATGTATCTTAGCATGCATTTGGGAAGATTGATATGGATACTACTGAGGTAACATATTCTTGTGATATAGAAACAGCACACCTCAGTAGACTGTCTGCAAGCAGTACCCTCCCGCAGGTAGATACCCCGTGATGTTGGAGCTGCATTTATAGAGTTCATAATCCTCATTAAAGACCTTTAGATTATTAGCTAAAACAGATAAGACGCATTTGCAAAACATATAATGGAAATCAACACATGAGCTGTTTATAAACAACTCTAATAAGATTGTCAGATAAATGGCACCAAGCGAGTTTCAATAAGCTTCTAGCTAGGAATTTTGAAATACTGTTCAACTTCTTTGATTACATACTTGCTTTTCCGGAGAGATTGACCTTTATCTGATAAAATACGCATGGACAGTTCTGAAACTTTTTTACGTATTCATACGCCCTGTCATAACAAAATAAATCAGAACTAACTATTTAAAATAAGGTGTACATTAATTACACAGCAAATAACCTTACTTATCAACTTGCATAAGCCCTTGTCCAGCAGTTAGTTTATCTTCAGGTAGATCACCTACAGGTGTAGATGTATTCTCGAGTGCCCTCCTCACACTGTACGGGCTAACTGGGATGCCCTCAGCCTGCAGAAATATGAAAGAATGTAAGTAGCTGAATAAAAAGAAGGAAAAAAGTAATGGATGTGCCAAAAGGGAAGAGTAATGTTGAAGAAAAAACCTTCATAGCACTTAGAAGTAACGCAACTGCTCCACAGGCAGAAGGAGATGCCATTGATGTTCCATTCATGAGCATGCGTCTTTGAAGCGTCCATGTAGGAACGGGAGCAACAGCCCCACCAGGTGCACTTATGCAGACACCAAGATCCCCATCAGATGTTGGACCCCGGCTTGACCTACAATACAACAATAACTATTGCATGTCAACTAAAATAGCTACAGAACGAATCAAGGAAAGGAAAAATGTGAGAATACCAAGTGTATTCAAGCCCTTCAACGGGAGATTCCACCACTGAATGGGCACCGGCTGCCATTGCAGGAGAAACATATGCACCCACACCAATAATACTGGAGGTTGTTCCACCCGGTGCACCAACTGTTGTCAAAGCTGGACCACTGTTGCCAGCACTACTTACAAATATTAAGTGTCTCTTGTTCACAGCCTAAAACATAGTAGAATGTCAGGAAAACAAAATGAAAAGCACAAAACACGAGCTAGTAAGTGCTGCCCCAATAAAGAAAAAGGGTTTTAAGTGTTACCTCAGTAACAAGATCAACAAAGCGTCCATAGTCTGGAAGTAATGCTGCCTCTCCGTAGCTCATATTGACAAGATCACAGTTATGCTACAACGTCATAACAGAAGTCAGCGTACACATAAAAAAAAAAACTGTACCATAGTGTGTCAATGGACTCAATGCAAGCCTCGGATATAATAATCCACACGGATATGAAATTCTTCCATACAAACTAATGTTGCAAAGTAGGACTTGTTTTGTTCAAACATCAAAGGGTATAACTTTACAAAGTTACAAAATGAAAATTTCTGATAATGGTAAAATAATTTCAGCTAAATGAAGTATTACCTCCAGGGCAGCTATCAATGCCCGTGTCAAGCCAGTTCCGGTCTCCATTGAGCCTAAGCGCGAGTCTCCAATTTTACAAGATATTATTTGAGCACCAGGTGCCACACCATTTAACAAATGTTCCTAACATACACATAGAAGGGGAGTTAATTGATTGCAACAAATTATCAATATAAATAAACTATATAGAAGAGTTGGCACCTCAGGGTGGTGTGCAGTAGCTATTCCGGCAACATGAGTGCCATGAGGAGAGCTATCAGTTACAATGCTTAGGATCTTTCCCTCATCATACACGTTAACAACAAAGGAGCACGCATCTAGACGGCTAAACACACCATACTTCCGCTCAATTCTGTAGTAAATATTAGATTAAGATTATAGAAAAAAACTTGGTGAAAAAATCATGCTCCCAAAGGAAAAAAATCATGTACTTAAAAAAGAGATAGATCTTTAAAGGAAGACATGCCGGTAGTTAGTCAGGGGGGAGAAGTCTGCTAGTTTCCCATTATTTGGGTCCTCTTCCAGACTCTGCGTATCAAGTGCAACCCTCCATACTTCTCCATCATGCCACAAAACAGCATCAATAACAGGCCCTTTATCTTCATATTTCTACGAAAAGAACAATTGATTTAACAACACTGATTCAGAAATAGCAAAAACAAGTACGCAGAAATAAAACTACCAAAGGACAGTTTCTATACTTACATCAGCTTGTTTTTTTAGAAAATCAACTTTGCTTTGGAGGTCTTCACGAGTCTTCTTCAATTTCACATCTTCCACTTTGCTGTGCTTCTGGAGACAATAATGACAAATGATGTTATGATTGAATAGGATAGCATTGTCTAACTCACAACATCCACAATACAGAAAACCACACTCAGCATCTCTGTAGCACCTGGTCAAAATCATACAGATTCTTTACAGCCTTTGCAATTTCTTCCTGATTCTTTTCATCCCAGATTTTCCTTCTCTCTTTCTGAATAACAACAAAACAAGTCTAAGACAATAGGATTGCAGACTAGATACGTAAAATTTGGTGTAATAGTTTCAGAGTAAATGAAATCAGTCCAACATCAAAAAACAATCATAACTCTAATGTTACCTTCACACGAGAAGTTAAGTCATCTGTAAAGAGCTGGTAAACCAACTTGCAACCTACACGCCACTCCCCAGTTGGATTTTTCCATGAAGGATTGACAACCAATGGTACCCCTGTAACAGTTATGTTTTAAACAAAAGAAATGATCAATGGAAAAACATCGAACATGGGCAAGAAAACTATCATGGAGAAATCATAATATCTCTATCTAAACCAAATCACCAACCTGATGCTCCAAGAATTTGACCATCTTCATTGGCTTTCACCACTGTGGATGTATCTATATCCCCACTTCCAGTGCTGAACGATAATAAAAGGATACCATCACGTCAATATCACTTGAATGAACAAATAACAAAGAACACCATATGCAAAATTCAATTAAATGATAGAAATACCAGTCAATGACGTCCAGAACTTTAGGCTTTCCATCAGATGTCACATGCAAGCCAGCAGCAGAAGGATCAAAACCAGAATCTGGAAGAGATAAAAAATCTCATTTGATCAGTTCCTCAATCAGAATTTAATTGGAGATTTACTACGTCGTCTCAATAACCAAACTAGCTCATACAAACTAGAGGCTTCACTATTCCAGCACATACATTCAGGAGAAAAAAAACTAAAGATAAGGAAGTACCAAAGATAGCGATAACAACGCCACGACCGTCGTACTCAGGATGAGCTTCGACGAAGCGATCCGCACCAATTTCTTTCTTAGGCATAAGAGAAGCAAGGAAGGTTGATTCGTTCAGCTTGAAATTAGCTACAGAAGCATTATCACCTCCACCACCACCACCTCCGCCACAACCGAAGCGAGAAGCCGTAAGAGTATCAGAAGAAGAACAAGGCATCGCCAAGAAACCACTCCGTCTTAATCGATTTCCACGACGAAAGCGAAAGCAGCTTCTTCTGAGTGATTTAGGTGTTCGATGAAGAAAAAACGTAGAACAAATGAAATGGTGAGAAACCGAGAGTGAAGAAGCCCAATAAGACGACGGGCCTTTGAGAAATGCGCCGTGAACCTGCAGCTGCTGCAGACTCAGATCCATCTTCGGGATGTGTGTTTAGTTAATAGGGCTATTTTGGTCAATTTGGGTTATGTCAATGGAGACTGTGTGGCTTACTCTCACTGGTGGTGGTGGCTCGGCGTTGCTCTATCAGCTATGATAGATAACGATAATATTTTAGACTTCACATTAGTTATTTGATGGAGATAAGAGTTCGAACCGTTGTTGTGACTTTAAACAAGACATATCTCACATAACTAGTTGATTTAGCACTAATGAAAAAGATAAGAAATGCTAAAGCTAATTACCATCAACTTTACAAAACTAATTACCATTTTTTTTACCTTTTTCACCGTAACCATAACTTTGAATATCTAAGAAAGTTAAATAAAATTTACAGTTTCATAAGCAAACAATTATAGCTTCGAACTGCCAAACACTCATCACCATCACCGTCACCGTCAGTAATTTAACAGCGATTAGTAGGGCCCATCGCTGCTACGGAATACACTAAAAAAACAAGTTCCCAAAGCATGATTCTCTGTTCAGAAACTGGCGTGAGATTCGCAGCAGAAAATTCTGAGAATCAGACACGAAGTGAGTGTCAGACCAATAGCGAAGACTTTTCCACTTAACAATCCAGCAAGAACAATCACTATCAGAATTATCGCTTTCGTTAGATCCCTTTTTGATCTAATTTCTTCTGTAATCTCTTTACAGCTCTCTAACAATGGCGGATTCGAACTTACATAGTCTATTTCAGAGATTTCACTCTCGACTCTTTCCTCGGAAAACATGCTGGACACTTCCGTCACAGACCCTTCTTCTCCAACTACTAAGTCTTTGATCTTCATCTTCTTCTTCGTCTTATAACTCCTCAGCTTCTTTGGCATAATCTTCTTCACAATCTTCGATTTTAGCTTTGCGGTGTTACTTTTCTCAGTCTTAAAAACAATATCTCTAATCGTTAATACTTCCTTCTTCTCCTCCACCACCACCACTACAGGTTTCTCCTTCTCTAATGTTGACGAATCATCCCAATTCAAACTCTTCTCCGATTGAGTAACAACTCTACTCTCCTCTTTAGATTCTTCGATAATTTCAAATGTGACATTGTTTCTTCTTTCCTGAGTCGATGATGACGATTCTTCTTCTTGACACCGTTTCCGAGTGAGCTTTCCGATCAACGAATCCAACCGAAGCTGAGCTTGGGGACATAGATTAAGGACGGTGAAAACACGCGCCACCGCAAACTCAAGGAAGAGTAGCGCGAATGCGGAGAGGGTAATTCCCACGGCGAGCTTTTTGGTGCTCAAGGCTAGCACAGCCACCAAAAAAAACTTAAACACCACCACCATTAAAACGCAACCTCCTCCTCCGCCGTCGTTGTTAACGTCATGCGTAGTCTCTGGAACAAAACTTTCCTCGATCTTACTCACAGAGAGATCCTCCGTAACCGGTGATGGATCAAGCTTAAGAGGAAGAGACACACGCCGCTGCAAAGACAGAGGAGGAGTAATAGTCGGCGGAGACAAAACAGGTCGTTGTGTCAGAACGGTTTGAATCGTCTGAGCCTTGTTGTTGCCGCGTTTTGAAGATGATTTTTTAAGACGATCACGATTCTTAACGAAAAGATCGATTAAAGAAGTTGGGAATCCAGTTTCAACAACGAGAGATCCACCATGTTTTGGAGATTTTTGAAGGTCTGATACAAATTTAGAGATCCGACATGATCTCGATTTTTTCCAAGGTAAAGGCATAGCGAAGAAAAAGGTAAAAATATTTTCGTTTGTTTTATCTCTACGAAGAACCCAGAGAATAGGGTTTGTCGAAGAGATAGAGAAGATCTGGTTCGAAGATAAAAACCATTAACAAGAAGACATTAGAAGAAATAAAAACAATTAATGAGGAAGCCTCTTCCTTCTTTACGCAGAAAGTGAAAAGCTCTGATGATGATGATGATGAAGCCGCTATAAAGACATGACATGACATGACGACGCGTGCCTTAAACCGATTTTTTTTAATATCTTTTTTGGCAACATTTTTTATATTTTGTTATTTTTTATATTTTGTTATTTTTTTATTTTTTTATTTTACCTTTGTGCTTCCATTTTTATAACATGTACAACTGTACTTGGTATTTTGTGACATTTTTTTATCTATTTTACTTGGGAAATTTTAAGATTCATCTTTTTAAATGAACAAAAATTCATTCATTTAACATTTGAAACCGAAACAAAAATAACTAATTTAATTTCTATAATAAACTTTAAATTTTTTATTGAAAACATAAGCAATTTTCAGGTGAATTATATACACAAAAATGTTAATTATTCTAAATCGTTTTCTTTCTTTCTACCAAGTGATGCTGTTTGTAATCTACTATACATATCTAAGGCAAGATATTTTGTGTTATGATTCACTGTCATAAGCACAAAAAAGTAACTAAGTCAAAACTAATAGGGTTAGATAAAAGTATCAAGAAATATTAAAGGACCATACTGCAAAAACAATTCAGAAACTTGAGAAACAAGAACATAACTATAAATACCTGATTACTAACCATTGAAACCAGATCGGTGCTAAGTTCTGGGAAGTTAATCTGCGGAGAGCTTAGTATCGATCACACTGGTCAAAAGTGATATGCTTTACAGCTTTAGCAAGATTTTATGATCAACAATGTAGACACTTGTTAAAAAAAACTGATTTGAATTCTGTGACAAATAGGACTCAAACACTAAATTGGTTTTGAATTTGGAAATGGTTAAGTATGGTTTATGCAGATTGTCATTGCTTAATTTCTTCAAATTAAGACCGGTTAAACAAATACCAAATTGCTAGTGACGAGAGTGTGAACTCTTGATCTCTCACCAAAACACGAAGATTTGAGTTTTGAATTATGACCCCTTAATTTTCAGTTTCTTCTGAAACTTGACTTTTACTTTCAAACTGATCAGTAAAAACTATAAGCATGTGGGGGACCCATACTCCTACTTGGTATTTATATCGCTTCTACATTTTACAACTAATATATGTTGGAATATTCATTTTTTTTTACATAAATATTCATTTTAGTAATAAAATTTTATTAGACAATTCTCTTGAATACCACTAATTTAAACTTAATTTATAAAAATACCACTAAAATTGATTTAAGACAAAATTACCATTTAATAATTCAACTAAATTAAAAATTAGATTATATTTTTTGAGAAATTATATAAAATTAAAACATTAAACCCTAAAACCAACTACTAAATACTCAACCCAAACAATAAAAAACTAAACTCAATCATTAAATATTAAAGTCTAACATTATAATTTTAAAAAATAGTATTTATGTCTAATTAAAAATAATAACGTAATTTTGTACAATAAATTATAAATGACTATATTATAAAGAATTACTCTATTTTATTCTTGACTCCTTTTTTTTATTGATTATTGAAAAATTCATTACTTTATTATTACCAAGATTTACTACATGCGCAATTTTCGCTTATATTCCCAATGTGGACAAAATCTATCTGGTTAGGCTCATTAAGGCAAAAACAACTCTAAAAACCAAATTGGATAAACCTTCCGCGTCCACCATTAGTGTAATTCTTTATTCAGTTTTTACATTACATTCCCGGGCCAATCCTGGTGGGTCAACATTTTATTACTTTTGAAAATAAAATAAAATATGAATTCTCTCTCGTGAATCCAAGAAAAATTTAAAACAATTTCTTGCTATTTTCCTTTACTAAGTCTTTGTCGTTCGTCACTGTCGGATGTGAAAACTAGCAAATTCTTCAAATTTTCAAATTTGTTTTGGTTATAGTGACAATGTTAAGAGTGTTTAATTTTTAAGTATAGAGAAGTATTTTCATTTCTCACAGTTACTCAGTCTACAGTGTGTAGTCAAATACAAAACCCCGTGCATTTGTTGCTTAAGAATAAAATGATGCTGCTTCAAAGTTTTTCTCTTCTTTCTTCTTCTTCAACTGTGTCGGCATTGTTGTTGCAGTGAAGGTTTTTGTCATCCCTCGTAAGTTAAAAAACCTTCCTTTTTTCTTTTATCTCTTTGATTTAGATCTCTAAATGGGACCCAATATTGAATAGCCTATTCTTCATTCAATGTTATTCAGCTGATTTTGCTTTGGTTCAAGATTATTCCTTCTCACTCAGTAGCATCCTGCATTTTGTTTGGTTTGGGGTTTTCAGAAGATTCTTCCTCTGAAGGTGAGATTTGTTTATATAGGTATTTTCTGGAAAAAAAATTGGAACTTTTTGTAACATTAATGGGTTTTTAACTTTTCTTCATT
The DNA here is from genome assembly GCA_000411055.1 of Leavenworthia alabamica. Classification (NCBI taxonomy): domain Eukaryota; kingdom Viridiplantae; phylum Streptophyta; class Magnoliopsida; order Brassicales; family Brassicaceae; genus Leavenworthia; species Leavenworthia alabamica. The sequence goes on from KE157056.1 coordinate 137,178, forward strand.
AGTTTCTTTTGTGTGTGTGTCAGATTTACTTGGGGTTTCATGAATTCTCTACCTTGGTGAGCTGGAGAAGTTGTTGGGTTCTGTAAAAACTGTAGCTTTTGGGGGAAATATTTTGAAATTTTGAAGTTAAGGATGAATCTATTTAGGATTTTGTTACTCTCCATGTTTTTAGTGTCTGCAATGGGACAGCTTCCATCACAGGACATAATGGCATTGCTTGAATTCAAGAAAGGAATCAAACATGACCCTACAGGTTTTGTTCTTAATTCATGGAACGATGAGTCTATTGACTTCAATGGCTGCCCTTCTTCTTGGAATGGTATTGTCTGCAATGGTGGTAATGTGGCTGGTGTTGTTCTAGACAATTTGGGATTGACTGCTCATGCTGATTTCAATTTGTTTTCCAACTTGACTAAGCTTGTCAAACTATCTATGTCTAACAATTCCATTTCTGGTGTCTTACCAAATAACTTAGGCAGTTTCAAAAGCCTCCAGTTCCTGGATTTATCTGATAATCTATTCTCTTCATCATTGCCAAAGGAGATTGGTAGATCAGTAAGCTTGAGGAATCTTTCTTTAGCTGGTAACAACTTTTCTGGTGAGATTCCTGAATCTGTTGGTGGGTTGATTTCACTTCAGTCTTTGGATATGAGTCGCAACTCCTTATCTGGACCTTTACCAAAGTCCTTGACAAGGCTGAATGATCTACTCTACTTGAATCTGTCTTCTAATGGGTTCACAGGGAAAATCCCAAGAGGTTTTGAGTTACTTTCAAGTCTTGAAGTGCTTGATGTACATGGTAACTCACTTGATGGTAATCTTGAAGGAGAGTTTTTCCTTTTAACTAACGCGAGCTATGTCGATTTCAGTAGTAACAGATTGGTGACAACGTCTGGGAAACTGTTACCTGGTGTTTCTGAGAGTATCAAACACTTAAATCTTAGCCACAATCAGCTTGAAGGTTCATTGACTAGTGGGTTTCAGTTGTTTCAGTACTTGAAAGTCTTGGATCTTAGTTATAACAAATTATCTGGAGAATTACCAGGTTTCAATTATGTTTATGATCTTCAAGTACTCAAGCTTAGCAACAATGGGTTTTCAGGTTCTCTTCCCAATAATTTGTTAAAAGGTGACTCCCTCCTATTAACAACATTGGATTTAAGTGGCAACAATCTCTCAGGTCTGCTCTTGTCTTTATTTATATATCAATGGTTGCACCAAGAAACAAAAATCTAACATTTTTTTATCGGTTCTGTTTTGTGTTCCAGGGCCAGTAAGTTCTATCATGTCAACAACTCTTCACACCCTTGATCTTTCTTCAAATTTACTGACCGGTGAGCTTCCTCTCTTGACTGGGAGCTGTGTTTTACTTGATCTCTCAAACAACCAGTTTGAAGGAAATCTAACAAGATGGTCAAAATGGGAGAATATAGAGTATCTTGATCTCAGCCAGAACCATTTCACTGGGTTGTTCCCAGACGTAACTCCCCAGCTTCTGCGAGCTAATCATCTCAATCTTTCCTACAATAAGCTCACAGGCTCACTTCCAGATAAGATTCCTACCCATTATCCGAAACTTCGAGTTCTTGATATAAGCTCTAACAGCTTAGAAGGGCCAATCCCAAATACATTACTATCCATGCCCACTTTGGAGGAAATCCACCTTCAAAACAATGGCATGACAGGTAACATCGGACCCCTGCCTTCTTCAAGTTCCAGAATCCGTCTTCTTGATCTTTCTCACAATGGGTTTGACGGCGATCTTCCTGATGTATTCGGTTCTTTAACCAATCTTCAAATGCTGAATCTGGCAGCAAATAATTTTTCTGGATCTTTGCCTAACTCCATGAATGACATGGTCTCTCTGAGCTCATTAGATGTATCCCAGAATCATTTCACTGGACCACTCCCAAGCAATTTATCTAGCAGCCTTATGGCCTTCAACGTGTCGAACAATGATCTCTCAGGGACTGTGCCAGAGAATCTGAAGAACTTCCCTTCACTTTCCTTTTATCCTGGAAATAGTAAGCTCGTCTTGCCTGCTGGATCCTCTGGTTCAAGTGAATCAGAATTTTCCAAGAATAAATCCATGAACACACTGGTTAAGGTTGTCATAATAGTGTCATGTGCTGTTGCTCTACTTATTCTCTTCCTTGTGGCTATCCTTCTTTTCTGCATCTGCAAATCAAGAAGACGCGAGGAGCGTAGTATTACAGGTAAAGAACTAAATAGGCGGACTCAAACTATCCCCTCAGGGAGTGGAGGTGGTATGGTTGTCTCTGCTGAAGATCTCGTTGCTTCAAGAAAACGCTCATCATCTGAAATTCTCAGTCCAGATGAAAAACTAGCTGTTGCAACCGGCTTCTCTCCTTCCAAGACCAGTCATTTATCTTGGTCACCTGGCTCAGGAGATTCATTCCCAGCTGATCAGCAACTAGCGCGGCTTGATGTTAGATCACCAGATAGACTTGTTGGAGAGCTGCAGTTTCTGGATGATTCAATCAAGTTGACACCAGAGGAACTATCAAGGGCACCAGCTGAAGTTCTAGGAAGAAGTAGCCACGGGACTTCATACAGAGCAACACTCGATAATGGAGTGTTTTTAACTGTGAAATGGCTTAGGGAGGGTGTTGCAAAGCAGAGAAAAGAGTTTGCTAAAGAGGTGAAGAAATTTTCTAACATTAGACATCCTAATGTTGTCACTCTCCGAGGGTACTACTGGGGTCCGACACAACACGAAAAGCTTATTCTTTCAGATTATATATCTCCTGGAAGCCTAGCCAGCTTCCTTTATGGTATATATCTTTACTATACTCAATAAACTTCTCTAAGCATCATATATCTTTACTATGTTCATCAAGCTTATGGTTCTTGTTTGATCTCAGATCGACCAGGCAGGAAAGGCCCTCCCTTAGCATGGATGCAAAGGTTAAAAATCGCAGTTGATGTTGCACGCGGTCTAAACTACCTTCATTTTGACAGAGCTGTTCCACATGGTAACCTCAAGGCAACAAACATTCTCTTAGATGGAGCTGAGCTTAATGCACGTGTAGCAGATTACTGTCTCCACCGTCTCATGACACAAGCAGGCACAGTCGAACAGATTCTAGACGCAGGCATCCTCGGCTACCGTGCTCCTGAGCTAGCAGCTTCAAGAAAACCATTACCTTCTTTCAAATCAGATGTATATGCATTTGGTGTGATACTTATTGAGATCCTTACAGGAAGATGTGCAGGAGATGTGATCACAGGTGAACAAGAAGGTATTGATCTAACTGATTGGGTTAGGTTACGTGTTGCAGAAGGACATGGTTCAGAATGCTTTGATTCAGTCTTGACACAGGAGATGGGAAGTGCACCTGTTACAGAGAAAGGTATGAAAGAAGTTCTTGGGATTGCTTTGAGGTGTATAAGATCAGTTTCTGAGAGGCCTGGTATTAAGACTATTTATGAAGATCTCTCTTCAATTTAGGTTCCTTCTGTTTGTTATGTTTTTGTATGTGTTCTCCTCGTCGACTTCATGCTTTTTATTTCAGGAGAAGCATGATCTTGATTCATGGTAGTGTGTTGTGTAATCTGTTAGTGTTTCTTTAAACATTTTCATTGTAAAAAATGAAATCTGCTCATGTCTCATGAGTGATTGAAAACTTCATTTTTTTCCCCTCAGGTTTATAATCTCTGTTCAACACCTGAGGTCTTGATCAAGATTCAGTTTTTTATTATTGGGTTTATGTAAATGACAAAACTTTAAGTATAGATTTATCATTCTAGCTTTCATCATTCCTAGATTGGAGATTGAGTAAGTGTTAATGAGTTTGATTCATGGCATTGTACTCAAGTGTTTGCTCTTAGAGATGCTGGAGACTAAGCTGAGAAACCTACAGCTTATGTTAGCTTAGAACCATGTAAACATTACGGTAGAACACCACAAAGTTCAGAAGCATTGATCAATGCTAAGTTGAAAAGAGTTGTAATTGGTATGGTTGATCCAAATCCAATCGTTTCTTCTTTAGGTATCACTCGTTTCAAAGATACTGATATTGAAGTCATTGTTGATGTAGAAGAAGAGTTAAGCAAGAAGCTGAATAAACCCTTTACTTGCCTTCAAGTAAACTTCATTGCTTCTCTCTTGAGTGGAGACAAAACTAAGTCATAGATTGGTTTATTCAAGTTCTGACAATAATCTTTGTATGTATTCTATATCTGTTAATGGTTGTTTAGTAGATAAGATTGGGGAAGAAGCTACAGCACTCTACAGTTACATCATATCTTTTTAATGATTGTTTAAGTTGAGTTAATCTATATTATAGTATGAACAGAATAATATAAAAAGATTCATCTACAAAACAGTGATGGGAACAAAAGTGTATGAGCATGTCTCTATGTCGACAATATAAGAGTTGTTCAACCACATCCACACATTGCCTTAGCAAAAAAAGTTGACCACATATGACTCACCCCACCACTCTCTTCATTTCACAAACCTTTTTCTTTTTTTGCATTTATATTTAAAAAATCTATTTTAAGTGTTTTAAATATATATTTGAAGTATTTGTTAGTTTATTCTCATACTATATGAGTGATAATGAGTTTTTAACTCAATTAATAATTATATTGATATCTTTTCACTTCCAATATAAAATTCTTAACATATGATGTATTATTACTCATGAAAATAGAAAAATAAAATTACTCAAGAAGTTATATATTTAAAGAACTTTTTACTTTGTTTTGCTTTCTTTATTTTCTATATACCTTTGTCTTTTTTTTTAACCTTTTGGTATATATACCTTTCGTTCTTTACGAAACCTCTTTCACTAAACTGTTATTACCATAAGCTAATTATCATTAGACCAAATCAAGATGTAACTTAAACCAACCTCGTTTATTATTATATAAGCATGCGTGGTTAATAACACCAAGTTTATTATCATGGTCTTATGTTGAAACAATTTAGAAAAAGAAATGGATCAGAGTCATTCAAACACAGGTCAATCAAGATCTACAGATCGCAAAACAATTGAGAAAAATAGAAGAATGCAAATGAAAACTCTTTACTCAGAACTCAACTCACTTCTTCCTCATCATCAATCTTCTAGGGTTTCTTCTTCTTCTTCTTAGTCTTCTTCTTATATGCATGTATTATTAATTAACCTTGTTCACACAGACTCTTTACTTGTTTATATAGGAGACTTTAACAGTACCTGATCAGCTAGATGAAGCTGCAAAGTACATCAAGAAGCTACAAGTGAACGTTGAGAAAATGGTAGAGAGGAAGACAAAACTAGTTTCAACTACTACAACTTTAGATAACTCGAGTTCCTTTGGATCTTCGAGTATTGATGTCTCTATGCCAAGAAGACTACCCAAAATCGAGATTCAAGAAACTGGTTCGGTTCTTCATGTTTTTCTTGTGACAAGCTTGGAACATAAGTTTATGTTTCAAGAAAGCATTCGTGTTATTACTGAAGAAGTAGGAGCTGAGATTACTTATGCTGGATATTCAATTGTTGATGATGTTGTCTTTCATACTCTTCATTGCAAGGTATTGATCCAAGAACTAGACACGTTTTTAAAATGTTTTAAAAAAGTAGATATTATATTACATATTTATTTATTAATTTGTAATATATAAATGCACTTAACATGCTAAGAAACTACATTGGTCCCATTTGATTGTAAGTTTGTAGTTGATGTCTTAATGTTTTATTATATATATTTTTATTAAATATTGTTTTTTCAATTAACATATAGGTTGAAGAGTGTGATTATGGAGCTAGAACTCAAATTTCTGAGAGACTGGAGAAATTAATGAACAGTGTTAATTAATATCATTTCTAATATGTATCCCTTGTTTATTTCTTATTTTTGGAGTTGAGTTTGTTTTCTTGATTTTATTTTGTTTTAAATTCCTTTTTCTTGAATCTTATCTTCTGTTGTGAAAGTGATGTTTCGTTGTGAGCATAATATATGGAATTTAGAATGATAATTTTCAAAAAAACAAGACAAGTAAAATTATTTCATTTTATTGGTTTTAGATTATTTCATTTATATGAAAATGATATAACGTATTGCTAAATATATATATTTTTTTGCATAATAATATAAATGGGCTGTAATGAATGAATTAATGGGTCCAAATAGTTATAAAGCCCATAAGCCCAAATCGAGCAAATGTTCAAAGACGTTTTTTATAACATTTTGTGCATAAAAATTAGGGTTTCCGCTTTTCACACACAGCTACAACACTATCTTCTTAACAATGGTTGTCGGAGCATTCGAAGTCGGCGCCGTACCTTTCAATTCCGATGGCTGGGGACCTCCAGATGCTTCAGATGTTTCTTCCTCCGCCTCTTCCACAAGCATTGCTGCCGCAAACCTTCTCCCGAATGTTCCTTTCGCTTCCTTCTCCCGTTCGGAGAAGCTCGGCCGTGTAGCTGATTGGACTCGTAATCTATCTAACCCATCTGCTCGTCCTCCCACCGGGTCCAAATCTGATCCATCTGCAGCTTTCGATTTCTCCGCTTTCGCAATCGACGAAGGTTTCGGTCTCACTTCCTCCGGTGGAAATCCCGATGAAGACGCAGCTTTCCGTCTCGTCGACGGTAAACCTCCACCACGTCCTAAATTTGGACCTAAATGGCGTTTCAATCCTCATCACAATCGGAATCAACTTCCTCAACGGCGTGATGAAGAAGTCGAAGCTAAGAAGCGTGATGCTGAGAAAGAACGAACTCGCCGTGATCGTCTCTATAATCTCAACCGTAACAACATTCATCACCAACGCCGTGAAGCTGCCGCTTTCAAATCATCAGTTGATATTCAACCGGAATGGAACATGCTTGAGCAGATCCCATTCTCAACATTCTCGAAGCTCTCGTTCACAGTTCAAGATCCAGAAGATCTCCTTCTCTGTGGTGGTCTTGAGTATTACAACCGCGTTTATGATCGCATAACGCCTAAAAATGAACGCAGACTTGAGCGTTTCAAAAACAGAAACTTTTTTAAAGTCACTACAAGTGATGATCCTGTTATTAGACGTTTAGCTAAAGAAGATAAAGCTACAGTTTTTGCCACTGATGCTATATTAGCTGCTCTTATGTGTTCTCCTAGATCTGTTTACTCTTGGGACATTGTTATTCAACGTGTTGGTAACAAACTCTTCTTTGATAAGAGAGATGGATCACAGCTTGACTTGTTATCTGTTCACGAAACCTCTCAAGAGCCATTACCTGAGGCTAAAGATGATATAAACTCTGCTTATTCTTTAGGTGTTGAAGCTGCTTATATCAATCAAAACTTTTCTCAGCAGGTTTTGGTTAGAGATGGAAAGAAGGAAACTTTTGATGAAGTGAACCCATTTGCTAATGAAGGTGAAGAGATTGCTACTGTTGCTTATAGATACAGAAGATGGAAGCTTGATGAGAATATGCATCTTGTTGCTAGGTGTGAGTTACAAAGTGTTGCTGATCTCAATAACCAGAGATCTTTCCTCACTTTGAATGCTCTTAATGAGTTTGATCCTAAGTACTCTGGTGTTGATTGGAGACAGAAGCTTGAAACTCAAAGAGGTGCAGTTTTAGCTACAGAATTGAAGAACAATGGAAATAAGTTAGCTAAATGGACTGCACAAGCTTTATTAGCTAATGCAGATATGATGAAGATTGGTTTTGTTTCTAGGGTTCATCCTCGTGATCATTTCAACCATGTTATATTATCTGTTTTAGGGTATAAGCCTAAGGATTTTGCTGGACAGATTAATCTCAACACTAATAACATGTGGGGAATTGTGAAATCTATTGTTGATTTGTGTATGAAACTAAGTGAAGGGAAGTATGTTCTTGTTAAGGATCCATCAAAGCCACAAGTGAGGATTTATGAGGTTCCTCCTGATGCTTTTGAGAATGATTATGTTGAAGAACCATTGCCTGAAGATGAACAAGTTCAGCCACCTGAGGAAAACACAGAAGGAGGAGAAGCAAGTGTAGTTGCTCCAACTAAAGAAACTGAGGAGAAGAAAGCTGATGAAGTTCAAGCTTGAGGTTAATAAAGTCAGGTAATATATTCATAAATTAGCTTGCTTGTTGGATTTGATTGAAAATTAAGGATTTATATATTGGAAATATTATATTCTTCAGGTCAAAAGTCTACACTTTTGGTATCTCTGTGTGTTCTTTTGAGAGTTGAAGCTTCAACCAAACCACAACAATGGATGTTTTTATTTTTCTTTATGTCTCTCCTTTCTAAATTTTTGGTTTAGTCCTGTAATTTGACTCAGGAATGAGATTCAGAACCAAATATTATCATTTTTGGTAAAATAATAAAACATGGTTTTTTTTTAAGTATATTATTGTTAGTAATTTTGTTGTGTATTGTTTTATTGAAACAACTTTTTAAAAATATATTCTGTAAATAAGTTTTATTCTCTGTAAATTCATCATAATTCACATTTATTTAGTATCAAAAAACCCCAAAATTAGAAAAACTAACCAAATATTTTCACTAAAAATTAACTAATAAACACAACAACTGTAAAAACTAAAAACCAAAGAAACAAACCAACCACACCCTAAAAGCCTCCTTATAAATAGGTTATCTTTAAACCCTTCAATATCACAAACTCACATATCAATAAAACATTAAGCAAAAACAAATCTCAAAAGAAGAAAAAAATGGATTCAAATGCAAAAACATTAATCTTCTTCGGTTTGTTTTTCATCTATTTAAACTTCCCTAATATCTCATTCGGAGATTTAGAAGTAATCGACGAAACACCATTTACATATGATAAAAATACAGAGAAAGGACCAATAGGATGGGGAAACATTAATCCTGATTGGAAAGTTTGTAACACTGGAAAATTTCAGTCTCCAATCGATCTTACTAATGAAAGAGTTAGTATTATTCATGATCAAGCATGGAGAAGACAATACAAAGCAGCTCCCGCTGTTATTATAAATAGAGGTCATGACATTATGGTAATACTTTTATTCTATATTTAGTTCTTCCCCTTAATTACATTATTAATCATTTGATAAATCTTTTTTTTTCTAAAGGTATCGTGGAAAGGAGATGCTGGAAAAATAACATTACGTCAAACTGATTATAATTTGGTGCAGTGCCATTGGCATTCACCTTCTGAGCATACCGTTAATGGAACTAGGTTTGTATATAATGGATTGTTATAGGCCATTATAATAAAAAAATTTACATACATATGTTTATATCATATACCTTATATTTTTTATTGGTGTAGTTATGATTTGGAGCTTCACATGGTTCACACCAGTGCTTCAGGCAGAATTGCAGTGATTGGAGTTATGTATAAAATAGGAAAACCTAATGAGTTTCTCGCCAAGGTATTATTATTATATATTCTAATTTAAAGATATGGCGAATATTTTTTTTGATATTATTTAAATATTTTGTTTATAAATTTGTTATTTAAATAATAATAATAATATGCAGTTATTAAATGGAATAAAAGCACTCGATAAACAACAAGAGATTAATTTAGGAGTCATAGATCCCCGAAAGATTAAGTTTCATACTAGAAAATTCTTTAGATACATTGGTTCTCTCACTGTTCCTCCATGCACTGAAGGCGTTATTTGGACTATCGTCAAAAGGGTATTATATTTATTTTTCATGTTTTATAAAATCATAATTTTTTATTCATTGAATAATTTGTTTTTTTTAATATTCAAATTGCAAAATATATTATTAACTTTTCTTTTTTTTTTTGGTAAATGTAGGTGAATACAATATCAAAGGAACAAATTACAGCTTTGAGAAATGCTGTTGATGATGTAAGTACTCGAAATTGTAAATATAATTTGATTAGCGAATTAATATAGATGTAGTTTTAATGTTTATTACTACTAATTAACAGGGGTTTGAAACAAATTCGAGACCGGTTCAAAATCCAAATGGGAGATCAGTTTGGTTCTATGATCCACATGTTTAATATATGGAATTCAATAATTTTTGTAATATCAGTTTGAGAAAACTTAATTTGTATATCACGATTTTTCGAAACTAATGAAGAAAACAACGAGCTGGATCGATTCAATTTTTAATATCAGTAATATTGTTCTTTGGTTTGATTTTACGATCATGGTGTTTAATATTGAATGCAAAACAAAAATTATACTCTTTCCTAATATATTAATGTTTGATATTTTTTGTTTTTAAAAGATTGAGTTTATGTATTTTATTTATATAATTTTGACTATAGAATAAAGATAATGAGTATTGTTTTTAGAAAAATGGAACAAAAAAATTTGACCCATAAAAATGAGAAAACAAATTGAAATAATCAACAAAAAGTAAAGAAAAAATGTTTTCTAAAATGCATGAAAACATTAAAATTAATATATTAGCTGAAGAAATACTATGCTGCATATATTTACTATTTAGTACTCTCTCTATTTCACAATATTTATTGTTTTAGTGTTTTCACACTTCTTATAAAATAATTAATTTTTATGTATTTTCTTTTTTTCCCTAATAAATATATATTTTATTTATTTCATTGGTTAGATTATTAAAACAATGAGGATAAAATTAAAAATTTTATAAAACATCTATACTGAAAACCTAAAATTACAAATAAAATGAAACAAAATTAAAAAACTAAAACAGAGAGAGTATTATATGATCACAAATCCATACTTGGTTGGCTGACACGTGGAGTGTTATAGAACCGATTAACACTTAACAATGTTAAGTCACTCTGAGCAATCGGTTTTTATGAGGTAATCCGGTAGGGACATTCGGATTTTTGGGTTTCTCGAATTTCAACATTTTTACCAAAATAAATCGAATAGTATTTTTGGGTTATTCGGTTCGGTTTACGGTTTAACCAGTTCAGTTTTATGAAAAAAATTCCGAATAATAACCGAATCAGGTTATATAATACTCCTGTTTACAAATATGTTAAATGTTACTATAATCTAGTGGTGATAATGCATTGAATGGTGACTCCAAATCCGAGTTTGACGCTTTCAACATGCATTTTTTCATTTAAACAACGAAGGTATAACCGTCACTTATCTAAGTCACCTTCTCCATTCTTAAAACCCTAACTGTGGCCAACTTTTTATGCTTAGATTTTTTTTCTATTCAACTAAAATAACACAAATCTACTTGTATTTATTAATCTAAAGAGAGATTAGTTGAAACTGAATCTAAAGGCAATCATTGAATGTTCAGCAGAGTCCCATAATCATATCATTTTTTGGTAAAATAATCAAACATGGTTTCACAAACATTAATCTTTTGTTATTATGGGTTTTAAACTGGTGGAATGTTTTGAGTCATTTTTGCATGTGTTACTCATTTATGGTTTAGTAATTTGGTTGTGTACTGTTATTTTATTGAAACAATTTTAAAAAAATATATTATTGTTTTGTAATTTTGTTGTACTGAAACAATTTGAAAAAATATATTCTGTAAATTAGTTGTATTCTATGTAAATTCATCATAATTCACATTTATTTAGTATCAAAACCCCCAAAAGTAGAAAACCTAACCAAATAATTTCACTAAGAAATTAACTAATAAACACAACAACTGTAAAAACCATAAATAACCAACCAAACAAACCAACCACACCCTAAAAGCCTCCTTATAAATAGGTTACCCTTAAACCCTTCATTTTCACAAACTCACAAATCATCAATAAACATTAAGCAAAAAAAAAAACCTCAAAAGAAGAAACAAATGGATTCAAATGCAAAAACATTAATCTTCTTCGTTTTGTTTTTTATCTATTTAAACTTTCCTAATATCTCACTCGGAGATTTAGAAGTAATCGACGAAACACCATTTACATACGATAAAAATACAGAAAAAGGACCAATAGGATGGGGAAACATTAATCCTGATTGGAAAGTTTGTAACACTGGAAATTTTCAATCTCCAATTGATCTTACCAATGAAAGAGTCAGCATTATTCATGATCAAGCATGGAGAAGACAATACAAACCAGCTCCCGCTGTTATTATAAATAGAGGTCATGACATTATGGTAATATTTTTATTCTATATTTAGTTATTTCACTTAATTATATTATTAATCATTTGATAAATCTTTTCTTCTAAAGGTATCGTGGAAAGGAGATGCTGGAAAAATAACATTACGTCAAACTGATTATAATTTGGTGCAGTGTCATTGGCATTCATCTTCTGAGCATACCGTTAATGGAACTAGGTTTGTATATAATGATCCATTATAATAAAAATTGTACATACAAATGTTTATTTTCATTTATATTAAAATTTTCATTGGGGTAGTTATGATTTGGAGCTTCACATGGTTCACACCAGTGCTTCAGGCAGAATTGCAGTGATTGGAGTTCTTTATAAAATAGGAAAACCTAATGAGTTTCTCGCCAAGGTATTATTATTATATATTCTAATTTAAAGATATGGCGAATATTTTTTTTGATATTATTTAAATATTTTGTTTATAAATTTGTTTGATGATTTGTTATTTAAATAATAATAATAATATGCAGTTATTAAATGGAATAAAAGCACTCGATAAACAACAAGAGATTAATTTAGGAGTCATAGATCCCCGNTTGCAGTGATTGGAGTTCTTTATAAAATAGGAAAACCTAATGAGTTTCTCGCCAAGGTATTATTATTATATATTCTAATTTAAAGATATGGCGAATATTTTTTTTGATATTATTTAAATATTTTGTTTATAAATTTGTTTGATGATTTGTTATTTAAATAATAATAATAATATGCAGTTATTAAATGGAATAAAAGCACTCGATAAACAACAAGAGATTAATTTAGGAGTCATAGATCCCCGAGAGATTAAGTTTCATACTAGAAAATTCTTTAGATACATTGGTTCTCTCACTGTTCCTCCATGCACTGAAGGTGTTATTTGGACTATCGTTAAAAGGGTATTATATAATCGTTTTATTCATTAAATATTTCATTTTTTTATATTCAAATTGCAAAATATATGAGTGACTTTTATTGTTTTGATAAATGTAGGTGAATACAATATCTAAGGAACAAATTACAGCTTTGAGAAATGCTGTTGCTGATGTAAGTACTTGAAATTGTAAACATAAATTGATTAGCTAATTAATATTGACCTTGTTTTAATGTTTTATTATTAACTAACTAATTAACTGAATTAATTAATAGGGATTTGAGACAAATTCAAGACCCGTTCAAAATCCAAATGGAAGATCGGTTTGGTTATACGATCCACGAGTTTAATATCTGGAATTCAATATTTTTTTGTAATATCCATATGAGAAAACTAATTTATATATCGAAATTTTTCTAATTTTAAAAAGAAAACAACGAGCTGGATCCATTCAATTTTTAATATCAAAAATATTGTTCTTTGGTTTGATATCTATAATTATAGTGATTAATATTGAATTCAAAACAAAAATTATATTGTTTCTTAATATATTGATGTTTGATATTTTTTGTTTTTTAAGAGATTGAGTTTATGTATTTTATCTGTATAATTTTGATTATAGAATTAGGAAATGAGTACTTTTTTAGAAAAATGGAACAAAACAATTTGACACATAAAAATGAAAAAAAAGAAATTGAAATAATTAACAAAAATTAAAGAAAACATGTTTTTAAAATTACAACATTAAAATTAATATATTAGCTGAAGGAATACTATATTGCATGTATTTATAATTTAGTATTATATGATCCCAAGTCCATATTTGGTTGGTTGACACGTGGAGTGTTATAGAAGTGATTAACACTTAACAACAACAAAGTGAAAAAGCTAGATTTTGTCATTTGTCAGTGTTTTGATTCCGACAGAGATAGAGATGAGGTCTTCCACGGAATAAATGACACGTGCATATATGCACATAATCTCTTATAAATTCTACAATATATATCTAAAACGACATTTTATTATAACAAAAATAAAATTCAAAATACATCTGTTAATGACTTTTTATGTTTAATAAAAATATCTGAAGACCTACAAAAATTAAAACAAAAATAAATCTTACTTATCAGTGATAATAATCCTCGGATAAAAAAAGAGAGATAATAGTCCTATTAATTTGTAGAGTGTAATTATTAATTTATTGGCAGTTAATTTATGATTTTCAATAGAAGATTTGTTATATATAAAAAAGAGTATATAGTAACCATAGACTTTTAATAAAAACAAAAGAAATTAGGGCAATTCTCTTATATACCACTAAATTTACTTTATATTACATAAATATCATTAAAATTGATTTAAGATAAAATTACCATTTAATAATTTAATAAAATTAGAAATTAAACTTTATTTTAAGAAAATTATATAAATCCTAAACAATATATACTAAACCCAAACACTATATATTAAATCATAACCTTAAATACTAAATTCTAATCTCTAAATCAAAATTTTAAACCCTAAATAATAAATATTAAACCCAAACACTAAATACTAAACCCTAATCATAAATACTAAACCCTAACTCCTAAATAATAAATACTAAACCCAAATATTAAACATTAAATTCTAACATTAAATAAAAATATATTTTTATAAAAAAATTATAATTTTTAATAAAATATATTGTTAATAAAAAATGATATTCATATCCAAATAAAAAATTAATGTAATTTTGTCCAATAAAATACATTTGATAGTACTAGAAGAAATTACTCAAGAAAATATAATCTAAAGATTTTAGATTCATTAATTGATTTTCTAAAAATTATTTTGTAAAATATATAAAAAATAGATAATAGATAATACAATACACGCGTCCATGCATTAAATATAAAAAGTTATTGACGGTACAAAACGTTAAAAACAAATGCCCTTAGACCTAGGCAATTAACAAAATCATCTCTATATATATCTCAACTTCTCAATCATTTCATAAACCAAACCATAATATATACATCTCAATCATTTCTTTAATCTCTTCACACACCATAAAGTTTTTGTTTAACTATTCCTTACAAAAATGGCAACTTCTCGTTTAGCTAGGTTTATATCAGAAGTTGCTCCACCTCAACTCGTGACAGTGATAAGAAGGCAAAGAGCAGCGAAGCAGAAGCTAGACACAATCAAAGAAGAAGAAAACAAAGAAGATTGTTTCAATGGTGGGATTATGAAGATGAAGATGTCTCATAAGACTTCATCTTATCATCATGTTTATTCAACTTCTTCATTTTCTTCTACTTCTGGATCTAGCTCTTGTAACTAAGATCCATGTGGATATTTTGTATTAATCGGGTCGATATTTTTGTGTGTACCCGTTTTATTTATATAGTTTGATTAAGACTTGGACCTTTTTATTATTATTTAAAAGGTTTTATTGGTTATGTGTTTGTACCCTTTTGATAATTATAAAATTTTCATTTTAATAAGGATTAACTATTAATTAAGTTCCATGTTTTAGTTTACAGTTTCAGAATGAAAAATCAACAAAATATATAATTGAATCTTGTAAGTATTTACATGTATTCTGTGACATATACATCGTTTGATAAATATATAATTATGTGTAAGTAACCAATGAGAAAAAAATCACTCAAAAGAGCCCTTGGATTATGTTTATTTGTTGAGTAAAGACCTAGTAAATAAATATTTTAGAAAAGTAAAATATGATTTATTATTTATAAATTTATAATTACTTTGAAGCAGCTTATACGTGTATATATATATATATATATATATTATATTTGATTATTTCCACACTTTATGATACTTGCTTGATTATTATTTTTTAAAAGAGACATATATAGGTACTCATGAATATGATTATTGCTAAACTTTATCACATTTTTTTTAACAATCTTTAATTAAATGAAAATTAAATTAAATTATATACTGTATTCGGAATTTTAAAATTAAACAGTAACTTAATTAAACTGATTATAATTCAATTTAGTTTAATTTTTATGTTTCACCAAAAGTCCAAGTTTTAACTTTAGTCAAAAAGTAAAAATTTATATAAATATATAAATTTGGAGATAACGTGATAAACTATAAAGAAATCAACATCTTAAAGCATTTTTAAATTTAAAACAGAGACTTACTAAAAATATGCAAATAAATGAATATGTTAGATGAGAAAAGAGAGAATTTTTGTTTGAATATCTCTTCTTCAAGCCAAGCCCTAAGGAAAAAGATTGAAGAAAGAAAAAAAAACCGCTAAAATTATTTGTAGATTTGCTCTGTTATCAGTTTGTATCTTTCTTCATTTCTTCTTCTGTTAAAAGAGAGGCTTTTTTTATTAATCTGGAAATCAAATTTCGTATATTTGAAAGACCCATGTCAAAATCGAGACATCTGGGTTGATTTGATTTGATCTTCAGATCGTGCCAAGTTTTAGCTTTTACTGTTTGGTTTTTTTTTTTGGGTCCTTTCACTTTTGCCAGATTTTGAGGCTAAGTGGAGTGATTTTGATTTGGGAGAGTTATTAATAGTTGACCTATAACAATGAAAAGGGTAAAAAGTGAATCTTTTAGAGGGGTTTATAGTTCTAGGAGGTTCAAGTTATCACATTTCTTATTAGTTATAGCTGGGTTTTACTTGGTTTTTCTAGCTTTTAAGTTCCCACATTTTATCCAGATGGTTGCTATGTTGAGTGGGGATACTACTGGTTTAGATGGGGCATTAAGTGATACTGAAGTTGTTAGTTTAAGTGGGTCATTACGTAATGATATGTTGTTGCATAGGAAGCTAGAAGATGATGAGTATCAAAGTGGGCCTTCTTCTACTAAGAAGGTGTTACCTGAAGAGAAGATAAGTGGAACTAAACAGATTCAGCCACTTCAGTTTCGGTATGGTCGAATATCTGGTGAGATCATGAGACGTATGAATAGAACTATTCATATGTCACCCTTTGAAAGAATGGCAGATGAGGCTTGGATACTTGGATCCAAGGCTTGGGAAGATGTTGGTAAGTTTAAGATAGGAAATCTACAAGAGAGTTTTTCTATGTACCAAGGAAAGGTTCAATCATGTCCTTCTCAGATCTCAATGAATGGAGATGACTTGAATAAAGCCAATAGGATCATGTTGCTTCCTTGTGGTCTTGCTGCAGGATCTTCTATTACAATTCTCGGAACTCCACAGTATGCACATAAAGTATCTGTTCCTCAGCGAGTGAGATTAACTAGAGGCGATGGAACGGTTCTGGTTTCACAGTTTATGGTTGAGTTGCAAGGGCTGAACACAGGGGATGGGGAATATCCGCCTAAGATTCTTCATCTGAACCCTAGAATTAAAGGTGATTGGAATCACCGGCCGGTCATTGAACACAATACATGTTATAGGATGCAGTGGGGGGTTGCTCAAAGGTGCGATGGTACGCCATCTAAGAAGGACACAGACATGTTTGGTAAGATTTTAACATTCATCATAAAGTGTTTGTTAGTTTAGATGTAAAAGATCTTACATCTTAAGCTTTAGTTACCTTAGTTCTTGTTTTCTTGCTGTGTAGTTATGTTTGTTTTTGCTTTCTCTTCATCAAAATAAATGTACTTTTCCAGTTGACGGATTCCGAAGATGTGAAAAGTGGACAAAAAATGACATAACTGATATGGTAGACTCAAAGGAATCAAAGACAACTTCTTGGTTCAAACGGTTTATAGGTCGTGAACAGAAACCAGAAGTCACTTGGTCATTCCCTTTTGCAGAAGGCAGGGCCTTTGTCCTAACTTTGCGAGCTGGAATTGACGGTTTTCATATAAATGTAGGAGGAAGACATGTCTCTTCATTCCCTTATCGACCGGTATGTAATATCATATGAGCATTCTACTTGTATGTGACTTATCAACTGGTCTCAACATTGTTATTTCTTGTCTCTCAGGGATTTACCATAGGAGATGCCACAGGTCTTGCAATTACAGGAGATGTTGATATTCATTCTATTTATGCTACTTCTCTTTCAACATCTCATCCAAGTTTCTCACCTCAGAAAGCAATAGAGTTTTCTTCAGAATGGAAAGCTCCTCCATTACCTAACACTCCTTTTCGCCTTTTCATCGGTGTTCTTTCTGCAACTAACCATTTCTCAGAGCGCATGGCAGTGAGAAAGACATGGATGCAACATTCCTCTATAAGATCTTCAGATGTTGTAGCTCGATTCTTTGTTGCACTTGTAAGTTCTTACCACAAATGTAAAATTGGATGGCCAATTGCTGATTTGAAGTTGATTTTGTTGTTGTATTTAGAATCCAAGAAATGAAGTTAATGCAATGTTGAAGAAAGAAGCTGAGTATTTTGGAGATATTGTGATTCTACCTTTTATGGATCGATACGAGCTAGTTGTTCTTAAGACAATTGCTATATGTGATTTTGGGGTATCTTGATCACTTCTACTCTCGCGACTCCATATCTAATCAACTCTTTGAACTATGATAGACTGAATTATCTCTCCCTTTCAGGTCCAGAATGTGACAGCTCCATATATAATGAAATGTGATGATGACACATTCCTCAGACTAGAACCAATTTTGAAAGAAATTGAAGGATTCTCTTCAGAAAAATCACTCTATATGGGAAATATAAATCTTCGACATCGTCCTCTTAGAACTGGCAAGTGGGCAGTTACATGGGAGGTTAGTACAATGGCTTGTGTTCTTTGTCTGTATGATTCAAGAAGATACTAAGTTTTCTTACTCATTACTGTTAACAGGAGTGGCCTGAATCTGTATATCCTCCTTATGCTAATGGACCTGGATACATAATCTCAAGCAACATTGCTAAATTTATAGTTTCTCAGAATTCAAGAGAAAAGCTTAGGGTCTGAACTCTTACTCATTTTCTTACTTTTCATCTCCTGAAAATTTGAATTGACCTGAAGCTAAACTGTTATCTACATTGGTGTTGTTGTAGCTGTTTAAGATGGAAGATGTGAGCATGGGAATGTGGGTAGAGCAATACAACACTTTAGTTCAGGTTGTGGAGTATTCACACAGTTGGAAATTTTGCCAATATGGATGCACATTGAACTATTACACAGCACATTACCAATCTCCTAGTCAAATGATGTGTCTGTGGGATAATTTGTTGAAAGGTCAAGCTCAATGTTGTAATTTCAGATGACCATAAGACAAAGCAAGCACTAGTATACTCTTCTTCTTTTTTTTTGTATTTTTTTTTTATTTGTTGTTACTTGATTACATTATTACATATTCAAGATAACAAATCTCTTATTGTACATTAATGTCCATGATAATCTCTTATTCTGAGTTGTTTTCTTCATTTCTATTGTTTTGCTATGATCCTAATCCTTAAGATGTCTCTGTCCATAGAGATGAAACATAAACAATTTTTCAAAACAAAGATATAAAACTACAATAATTAATAAAAAAAATCCAAACTGAGATATAATCAAGAACCATGTTTCAAATTGGAGAACTTATTTAAAAATCAAAATGGTTTTTAACAAAAGAATACGAAGAAGCACCAACTGATTCAATATTAGTGTTTTTTACAATTTAGAAAAATTGATAATTAAGTTCTCAACAAAAATCATCTTAAAATCCAAAGTTTGAGTTACCTTTGGATTTATGAAAATATCTACTAATTGATAAGTTTTTTAAAAATATCATAAATCCAGTATCTACGACAATTTTTGTAAGAATAATACGACTGAACCACATTATAATTGTTGTAATAACAATTAACAATATTTAGCGTTGTTTGATGTACAGTTTGAACAATTTCACGGTGGAGATTTATTTTTTTTCACTTATTATATTTGTTTACAAAAACATTTGAATTATCCATTTATGTGTAGAAGTATTTGTTTTTCTCGAAGAGTTATCTTGTTGTTAGTATAATCTTTGGTGTTGTGAAAGATGTCTTCTTTTATAGATTATTACTGAATGAAAAAAATATATATATATGAGATCCAAGAAGATGAGATTATGAACCAAACATGACAATTATTGTATATTAATTACGTTTGAAGATCTATTTACACACAATAAAATTTATTTAATATACAATTAATGCATATCGATTTATTGTATTTGTAGATTTTCAAACTTAATTAATATACAATCATTTACGTGTTTTGATTATAATCTCATTTTCTAAATTAGATTATATACTTCTTATATTTTCATTCCCTTATACTCTATATAAGAAGACACCATCCACAACAACAAGACAACTTTTTAAGATAAAATCAAATACTTCTTGACATAAATAGATAAGTTAAATGTTTTCGCAAATGAAAACATTAAGTGAACATAAATAAACTTGTACCATAAAAATGTTTAAAGTATAAATCAAACAATACCAAATTTTGTTATTACAAAATTTATAAAGTGGTTCAACAGCACGACTCCTACAAAAACTGTCATAGATACTAAATTTACGTTAGATTTTAAGATATATATGAATTGGTGTAAAGCCAAGTGTAGAAAGGTAAATGGTGTCATAGAGACCTGATTTGATCAGTTGAACTTACTTACTCTAGATCCTGATCAGATATGGTCCGACTAATCAACCTCAAGATTAGTACATCAAGATCAGACAGCTACATGGCCAACGTTACTCATAGAGTTAGTTAGATCAGAGTAAGATCAGGTTCTAGTACCTTTAGAGCTGAGCCTTCATAGAAAAATGAAACACAAGATCCAGGTATTGCTCAGTTATCATTCTTCTTCACATGATCCTCACATATCAACATAGATGAAAGCTTGGTTAGTAGAAAACTCAAAACAAAGATTGCTTACAACCATACAAAATGTGACGCAGAGACTGTAAATTTGATCTTTTTATGATCAGATAAATGCAGCCAAATGTGTCTTTTTATTTTATTTTATTTATCAATGTGTTTAATCCTCACGCCAAGCTCACGGTCGTGAAGTTCTGATACACAATGAATCAATCAAAAAAGAGCAACGAGACATATGAGATATACAAATGATGCAGAAAATATATGATTAGATTGATAGAGAAACATATGATTGATACTCTTGATCTGATTCATATGAAGAACAATGAATGAGCATTTATAAGTCATTATCTATTTGACTATTGGTTTGAAAATAATCATCTCTAATCTCGATTCAACTCCTTTGTGGGATTTACATTGTGGATTCGAAGGTTGATTTCGAAGAAGTTTTTTTTTTTCCGACAGCGGCGGCTGTCTGAAGTTGTTTGGAAGACATGTGATTTTTTTAGGGTTACGAGAAAAGTTTCATCTTTATAAGGTTTTGATTGTGCCAACAAATAAGGTAACTTGAGACGATAATGCCCACGCGAACAAATAAAAATGTTTCCATACTCAGAAACAGAGGTTTAACAGATCAAGTCAACTCTCTTGCAAAATCAAGTCTGAGTATTAAATCGAATCGAAAAAGAATGTGTGGTTAAAATCATCAATAATAAAAGTAATGGGTTCAAATCAAATAAACTAATAAACTTTGGGGTGGGGAAAAAACAAAAAAAAATTCCAAAAGAGAATAGGGAACTGTGTTTTCCACCAATTGTTGTGGCGGGATTCAAAAGTTTTGGAAGTAAAAGAAAATTTCGCTATTATGATTCACTCAGCTTCCATAGCTAACCTCTTGGCTTCATCATCTCTATCAATAAACCCAGTGAATCGCTTCAATCCTACATTTATCAGATTTTTTTTATTCATTTTCATTATCTGTAAACAACAAGTCATCTGGATAAGAGGTGAAGAGAACTCAACTGCCCTATTTTGTAAATCGTGTCACTCTGTGCTAATTATTCTGGAATTTTATAATGTAAAACCCTAATTTCTTATTCTTAGTTTGTAATTGTTATCTGAAAATAAATTGCATCCCTAACAATTTCAATTCGTTTGAATTGCAGCTTGAGTCTATTCAAATTTGCAGTTTCACTTTCGTGCAACTATATCTTTTGCAAGTAAGAACTCTCCTTATGTTATTCGTATTTACCAATTAATTAGTATTATATGTTTTAGGTGATAATACATGTCGTCTTGTCTTCTATTGATTTCAGTGAATGTATTTTGAAATCCATGAAAATGGATGCTACTTGACTTCTCATCTTCTTAATTGATCTCTGTGTTAGCTCTATTTCTAAACTAACTTTACAATTGAATACAAGAACATGGAAGATGCTTCTGGGGTTAACTTATTTGTAAGCCAGAATAATTTATCACCATCAGATAGATACTTCTTATACTAGCTTAGTACTTAGTAGTAGAACTGATGCTTTAACATTTATAAATGATACCGAAGCAGCCAGTGATTGACTCGTTATAAGTTCATTTTAAGCATAGTAACAGGAGATAAGTTGGATTTGATTATTAGATAAGACCCTGAAATATATCTGTAAAGTTTGATTCCCCCATGAATGTTAATGTTGCTCTCAATGAAGAGATATGTATGTTTTTTTTTAACTTGTGTTCTGTGATGTGAATCTATAGATGAAGAAAAGCATGTGAGAGATGCTTCCATTGAATAGGCAGATGGTAAGAATCTTCATGGCTCTAAGAAGAGCCGAGCGGGTAAGAGGGAAGAGTATTGGAAAACCCTCTCTGAAGAAGAAGGGAAGAAAATTCAACACAAGCTCCTCTCCAAATGATCTATCTTGGAGAACTTCAGAAAAGTGACCAAAACTTGATTCTCATCTGATCACCAGCAAAGCTACACAATTGCATGGTAATGATATCCCAAATATGTTGAATCAAGTGGGTGGTACACAAGTTTCAACAAACAAAAGAATATATGCATACTCTTATTTAACTTTATGAAAACCTCTTGACATAGAAACTTAAAACCACTAGAAAATTGGAGCCAAGTGTTACACATGTCATTGCATCAATCAATGAGAACAAAGCCTGCAAAAGGACTCTCAAGTTCATGATGGGGATCTTGGAGGGGAAATGGATTAATGGATTCTAACCTTTGGTTGTTAGTATTCTAATTCAATCACTAAATGAAACCTATACATTTATAGCCTATCAATCAACAAATTGTCTAAAAGTGTTGTATATCTTTTATTTGCAGGGATTAAAGCTTGTATGAAAAATACAGAATATGTAAGCGAGGAGCCATATGAGATTACCATGGATTGTTCATGGAATACGAAAATGACATTATCTTGGAAGACAAAGAGCTTTGAGCAAGGTTAGCTATCTCTCTATGATACAACGAACTTGAGAATAATCCATTCATAAATGGTTTCATATTCATTTTCCATTATGCAGAAACCAAAACTATTCAATGGAATAAAGTTTTACATTATTGGAGATTTCGAGCTTGCCTACAAAGGGTATCTTCAAGATTTGATTATAGCAGCGGGAGCAACAATACTGCACAGACGGCCTGTATCTAATGGTAATGAAGCTTCAATTATAATAGTATTTAGTGTTGAGCCTATTAAGAAGAAAACTCTTACCCACAGTAGATCTGATGCTGAAGCCTTGGCTATAGCCTAGGCGTTCTGTTTCTTCGGTTTAAACAGTTCGTTTTTTATTTATTTTTAAGTTTGTTCGGTTTTCAAAAATTAGTTCCGAATAAAATTTCGGTTTGTTCGGTCCGTGTTTTGGTAAAAAATATATTTATGAATTCAATCCGATTAATCTAAATAAACCGAATAAATATGAAATTTCATCTTTTGGTTCAGTTTATTCGGTTTGTTTAGTTTATTTGGGTTATATATGCTAGAGACAAAGCTGCAAGCAATTCATGGGTTTTGGATTCTATTGTGGGTTGCTAAATTTTAGACTTGATATAAAATTCTGAGACCATCTCTAGATATATAATAGTAGGTTTATGGAGAAACTATACATTTTTTTTCCGAAAAGAAAATAGGGAACTTGAAGGGTCATGAATTTCGTAATCAAATCACATTTATCATACTACAATTGTAACATCCGGGCACGAGATTATATGTCAGAAAACCTCGAAGGATGTTCGGGGAATCTCGGGAGATGCTCGTGATGTTGAGAGTTAGTCAAGTGACCAGGTGGGGG